>JBBBDQ010001246.1:0-217500 GCA_037127315.1 Ascarosepion bandense | reverse complement strand
CTCAGTTCAAAGTGTATATTTTATTAATTCTCCATATATTCTTGACTTGCATAAACTTTAATATCGCTTCAGTTAAAATTATATCATAATATAAAACAAAGTACGGAACAAGTATAAGTAAATTCATACTCTTTTTTGAAATATTATTAACCATATTCAAAGGTGAACATTTTGAAATGTTAGTTTATAACATTAACTGCATTACGTTTATTTAATAGATCCTTATTTGTATAGAAATTTAATAGTGTATAGTTTTTCATGAAGACACGATGGACAAGGGACGTTTAAATACTTACATATTGTAAATAATTTTACATTTTTCCATTATATTGTTGGAGGTTTATTGCGTTTTTGTAAGAGACAAAATATTTTGACATTGGTGTTTGATTACGGTACTTATTATTAAAGAAAGAAATGTGTTGATAAAATGTTTGTACTCCCAACTTAAAACCTTTGTATTACAAGTGTTTTCAGATGACTAAATAGTACATTGACAAACAATAGATTCTGTAAGGTATTTATTTTCCAATATACATAATATAGGGTTCCTACAATTAAATTTTCTTTGTCTAAATAAGTGACTTCAGTTTTGGAATGATTCTTTTCTTCATATACGTTTAATTTTTTATTTAAATGCTTTTTCACATTTATTTTAACTTATCCGTACAACTATGAGATATGTTTAGTGCATTTTTCTGAAAATCTTGCATAATGAATTATTATTCGGAAATACAATTGGTATACATCCCCTTTCAGACAAGTGGTTAACAGTAAGTTACGAAAAGTTCCTCGCTTTCAGACACATTTTCCGATTAATAATACAGCATTACCTGCCATAAAGAAGGGAAAATATCACATAACAATCCAATATTTCTTTCTTGATTCCTGTTCTTCTAGTCACACTTTCAACACAGAGTAGATTGTCTGGCATTACCTGCCATATAGGATGTCATATATCACCTAACAGTCCTGTATTCCTTTCTTGATTCCTGTTCTTCGAATCACACTTTCAACTCGTAGTAGATTGTCTAGCATTACAGCCCATATAGGATGGCATATATCACTTAACAGTCCAGTATTCCTTTCTTGATTCCTGTTCTTCGAGTAATAATTTCAACTCACATTAGATTGTCTAGGATTACCTGCCATATAGGATGGCATATATCACCTAACAGTCCAGTATTCCTTTCTTGATTTCTGTTCTTCGAGTCTTTCTTTCAATTTTGATCAGATTGTCTAGCATTCACTGCCATATATGAGGACAGATATCACCTAACTGCCCAGTACTATTTTCTATATTTCTGTTGATTCTAGTCACTCCTTCATTTTGTGTGGATTGTTCAGCATTAGCTGCTATAAAGGAGGACATATAATATAACAGTCCAGTACGCTTCTCTTTTCTCGGTTTAATTATCACCTAACAGTTCAGTATTTTTTTCTTTATTTCTGTTGCTTCGAGTTTCTCCTTCATCTTTGGGAAGATTTTTCAGCATTCTTCACAATATAGGAGGACTGATATCATATAAAATCCCAGTTTACTTTTCTTTTATTTTATGTTTACTTTTCCTCTCCTTCATCTTTAAATATACTGTCAAGCATTCGCTACCATATATGAGGTGCATATCACCTAAAAATACAGTTATTCTTTATTTATTTCTGCAGCTTCGAGACTCTTTTAATTTTTGATTAGATTGCCTACCATTCGTTGACATATAGGAGGACATATCACCTAACAACTCAATAATCTTCTGCTTATTTCTGTTACTTCGAGTCACTTCTCCATCTTTGTGTAGATTGTCCAACATTCGATACTATATAGGAGGTCAGATATCACATTAGAGTCGAGTACTCTAGTGTGGTTTCAACGGAAGAATTTTGAAATTTCAGACAAAAACATAATGCATGTCACGATTATAATTGCTACCCAAAAAACAATTTATTACAGTGGCATTCTAATCTACTGAAAAAAAGCTAAGACAGTTCCTGTAACAGAATCCTCAGTAAGAACCTACCTGTCTGATTGGCCGCTTACATCAATGCTGCACAATCGATTCTTGTGTCTTGTTTCAATCAGAATGGCGTAAGATTTTCTGGGAAGATCTTATAAACAGTTTGAGTTACGTTGGAATAAATCCATAGAAAATAAAAGAATAATTCGATTATAAAAAAGCGTAATTTTATTAAATTAATTCTATTTCTTTATTATGATTAGTAAAAATACGGCATTACATATGAGATCACCTAGTATATTAAGAAAATTGTGACATTATTTGTAGTGTAATATAAAACAAATTTGCTGAATATTATATTTAATAATTTATTCAATCCTTTTGAGAAGAAATAGTAATATAGTCACGTTTTATATCCGGATATTTTTAGGTTTCGTCAAATTTAAATATGCCGAGTGATATTGTTATCACATCTGTTAAGTTAATTCTGTGTATTACAATTTTCGAATTTTTAATACTAAGAAATTTTCCAAAACCTGAAAGCAGGGGAAAAAAGCATTATGTTCTTTTGAAGAAAATCTCTAGATGACTTCTTTGGTTAAAACAATATTTTTGCAGCAACTGTAAAATTAATCAATTTTAACAATTTCTGTCCATGTTGCACTTTAAGCCATTAAAAATATGTCCGGCAAATTGAATTTTAGCTTCGGGTTCTGTTTCAGTTTTTAGATGATGATATTAAATTTTCTTCATCCAGATATTAAAACACTTCCATTATCTTAAGCAAACCTTATTTTCTTTTAAATCTAAGCCACAACCATTTGTTTTAACAATGAAGTCTCTGAACAAACATCGCTGTCCACTACGACAAGCATTTTTTTTTACTCACCTTATAATAACTTAAAAGCCTGCCGTTAAATTAATTAAATTAAATTAAATTCTTTAATTAATATAAAATTTTCTTTTTTTTGGTCGAATATTTTATTTTTACTTTTTAATTTCTTCCGTTCATTTCGGTTACAAGACGTTAAGAAATAGATATGAATTCGTTAATGAAAAGACATGGCATTCTATGTGACGAAACAAAGAGGCATGATTCGCATTAATAAAAACATCGGACACGCGCTATCTTCTGTATTATAATAAAGAGGTTATATATATATATATATATATATATATATATATATATATATATATATATATATATATATCTCCTGCCACGCTCAGAAGGAGAAAGACCATAGGAAAACACGTCGACTCTGTTCAGTAGAGAGAGAATAGTCAGACAGCGTTAGCTCAGTCCATTCCCTTTGCTACCAGATATTAAACTTTATAACGAGTTATTAAAGCTCTTGCCACGTGTTTGCTCACATATAGTGGTTTATGATATTATTTATTAGCGATAATTATGTTGTCGAAAAGTGGAGAACACACACACACATATATATATATATATATATATATATATATATATATATATATATATATTGTCATCCGCAGACAGATCTGTTTCGCTGTAATTTTTTTAATACAGTGTTTTAGAAAATTAGTATATCACTATACTAATATTTTTATTTTTTGGAACAATTTGTTTCTCTTCAGGTGATATTTAAAAATAAATGGCCGTTTATTTTTGTTATTCATCATTGGACGAACTTTATTATTTCTTTATTTTTTTTATTCGTTTTTGGACAAACGTAGTTTTTAGTTGTTCGTCTTTACACGAATTTTTTTCAGCTGTTTGTATTTTACCGAGTTTCTTTTCTTTATTATTTTTATACTTTTAGTTTTTCTTCTTTGGGCGAATCTTTTTTTTCCTTTTTGCGTTAATATTTCTTTACTTATTAATTTTTATTTTTTTTGTCTTTGTGTGACTTGTATGTTTTTCCCTGTCATTTGGTAAAATTATTATTGTTGTTATTGTATGATATATCAATGTTCTTTCCTTTCCTTCTCCCCCAACCTATCATTTAAATGACACAGAAAAAGAAAATTTCAATTGGCGACTAAGTAAGGAAAAATTTTAATATGGCCGACAAATGTCCTTCTGTGAAGAAGGACCTGTTTGGTTCGGCTTCTAAGAAAGATCCTCTAGATGGTGCAGTAAAGAGGAAAATTTTGAATTCTTTGCTCTACCCACAGAGAAAAATAAACCGTAACCTGAAAATGAGCTAAAGAATACAACTAATGAAAGTAAAATTGATACAAATACGTCCAACGTGGTTTCGCTCTCATGCTGGAAGTCCCAGACTAGTTCTATTATAAGCAACGCAGATTTTCTAGAAAAGTCTAAAAGTTTCTGCCATTATTTGAAAGATGATGGGCTTTTGGAAAAAAGCCCAGGAGTTACAAATGCTCGAAAAGAAAATGTTGTCAGTCTTCGAGTACGCAAAATTTGTCGCTTCACAAAAGACACATTGATTCAATCACTGGTGTCCTTAGGGGTCAAGCCCCAAGAAGTAATAAAAAAATAGATTTTTCATGTGGGACATACAGCTGAATTGCGTGAGAAAAAAGTCAGAATGAACCTCTCAACGTCATATAGTGTGCTTCACATTGCCGGATAATCGGACCGTGACAACAAACGCGGGCATGTGTGAGGCATTTTGGGATTACTTTCATGAACTTTCAAATAGGGAACTCAGTCTCAGCTGTAGTCATTTTGACTCATATTTGACCGACTTTCCCTGTCTCAAGGTGGCTGAAGCGACTGGGTGAGGGGGTCATATTACAGAGTCATAAATCTAAGAAGCACTAAAACTGGTTGGCCGGGATAAATCTCATGGTCTAGATAATCTGCGCTACGAACTGTACTTGAGGCAGTCGCTCTTATCCTAGTTCCTCTGCTGGAACTGGTTTTTAACAACTGGATGAAGCAGGGGTTTATAGCAAAACGCTTCCCTAAGGGAGTGATCAAGTTACTACTTAAAGATAAGAATAGTAAGGAGGGAGTAGGTTGTTTTCTTCCTTCAACGATGTTAAACAAGGTTAAAGATTTTAGTAAGGGTCTTTAACAATGGTCCTAGCAAGCTGATTGGCTCCGAACAGACATGTGCTGTGAAGAGCAGGACTATTTAAAAAGACCTTTATATGGTAGGCTTGATCATCGAGCAAAGCCGAGATTGACGATATCAGCAAAGAAATCAGAGGGTTTGAAATGGTGAGAGGGGGCAAGATCAACCGCGATAAGTCTGTTGGCTTGTAGTTCCTAGACCTTTTCTCTAGATGGACGGGCCGATCAAAGTACTAGGTGTCTCGTTTGGTCCTGATTTCCAATTAGAGATGAATTGGTCGTCATTGCATGAGAAGACCGAGACCGCAATTGCTTTTTGGTCCCGGAAGAATCTTTACGTAAAGGGGAGGGCGGAAGTATGTGTCTCGTACATCTACTCGATTCTCCTTTTTCGACTTTCTGTGCTGCCTCTTCTGTCTCCCATACTAATTGAATTAGGATTTTCTTCTCTTTCTTGTCGTAAATCCTCTAAAGTAGCTTGGGAGATCTGTTGCCTTCAATATTCTGAGGGCGGTCTAGGTATGCCTAGCGTTGAAATCCGTTAAAATAAGCTTCGCATTGCGTTCCTGGATCGAATGTGCCAGCAAACGAATAGTGAGGGCGAATTCTGGAAGAAAGTCGTCCGCAATAACTTCCCATCCCTGAAAAATGTGCACTCGTTCGAGAAGGAGGCCTACCATTTATCCCGAGGTGAGTGCTCCTTCTATCGTGAATGTCGGATAGCCCAGAAACGACTCCTTCAAGCGACGGAACGTCTATCCAACGTCCAGGTGGTACCTCGTAAGCCATTATATTATGTGCTAGTCCGGGGATCTGCTCACGATGATATGAATGGAGAGCTCGGTCTTGTAAAGCAGGAGGCTCGTATGACCATGGGCGCCCGGGTTGAAATACTCAAAATCACTCACCTGATTGGTGATTCGCAAATCCCGATGGGATGACAAAAAGATCTGTGCAACGGGCTTGGAGAAAACTCCAAATTACATACACTGTATTGGCGAGGTGAAGATTCTGGATCATGCATTCTTTCATTGCAGTGGTGTAGTACCGCCGTGCAAGTTTGTTGAAGTAATCATGATCAGCATGCTTTGCGAAACGTTCTTTGCTCTCAAGGCCAGTTCTCTTTGTAGCAATGTGATGCTGCCATTGACGAAGGATGAACACTGTGTGTTCTTTTGTTTGCTAGGCGTTATGAGGGTCTTGATTTGGAGGGCGCGTCAGAAGAAATTCACCTCTTTCCAAAAGATTTTGTACTTTAAGCCTGAGCTTGAATTCAAGAATAGGACGAAAATGCCGCGGCTTTCCCCATCAGAGTTCGGCAAAAGGTGCGCGTTTGTACCAAGTGAGAGGGGCTGACTTAGAGTGGCATTTCGATGGCGGTTAGTCATTAGGACATTGTTCTAGCTGCCTTGAACTTTGGACCCTCAGCCTAGATAGAGAGTAGGTAAGGCTTGTTTTTGTCTTTTTTTTTTATTTATCTGACAAGTGTTGTGCGCGCATTGGCTTGTTCTATTTCTGTCCTTATTTTCTTTAGTTTAATTCCCCTTCCCTTTTCCCTGTCTAGGTGACAAGAAATGTCAGTTCTCTTTGGTGCGGAACGCCTTTTGTATTTCGGGTGGGAATTTCGTATTTGTTTTCGTGTGTGGGTGTGTGTATGCTTGTGTGAGTGGGTGGATTAATAAATGATTTATATTATTAAAGTCCCGCATTGATTTTGTTCAGTTTACTGATATTTCTATCATAATTTAAATTTGTGGGTGGTTCATTTCTAACACAGTTTTGTTTAGATCTTTTAAATACTTTTGTCAATAATAATTGTTTTTTTTTTATTGTTATTCTCTCCCCCAAATGACAAGAATTGTATATAGTAGTTTTTTAGTTAAGTATTAATGGAGACGCTGCTTTTGTGGTGGGCGTAGCAAGAAAGCTAAGTATGAAAACGTGGTTTTGGTGAAAGGAATACAGCGGAATGCTTGGGTCAGTGATTGTGTCTAGCTAAGTCTAACTATACAGCAAAAGAAGACCATTCTTCCCTATCCCCTTTTTTGGCCTTCTGCCACATTTTTTGTGGCAATACAAAGATAAATATTGCCAAGTGCTGTGTATCATATGGTGTTGTGTCTCGTTGAAGAAATAGTTTTCGAAGTGAATTACCCAGGAAAATTATTACCAGAGAATTATTGCGCATTACTCGAAAGCTTCGTTTATTACGTTGACTTTACTCGAATATATCGAAATATTAGCGCGTTACCAAATGTTCCCTTCAGAATAATGTTACAAAAAACTAACATTTTAAAAAGTAGATAGACTGAACTATCGCCCGGTTCACACTCCACCCACGTCTATTGAACAGGTGAAGAGGCTCATCCCATGTTCCCTGTTTAGGACGTGGTTTCCGGCTTTCTCTTTTCCAATCTATTCACTCTTACGTAACCCCGGCACACCAGTGGCCATACCGCCTTGCTCGGGGTGATATAATTAAAAAAATATATATATAATCCTATATTGACTTCAAATTTAACGACAAGGATATACTCGTAAAGAAATACAAGACAAGCTGTTTTTAAAATATTTTTTCCATTACATTGTTTGATTTTTTTATAGGTACGCCTTGGGTTGATTCAGTTGTCGATGTGTGTACATTTAAAACTTGAATATTGTTGCTAAATAATCAATTTTAAGGAAACGCCCTGTGCGAAAGATAATAAAATATGAGAGAAAATATTTGAAAAGATAAGTTTTTATAGCCTGTTTCTGTTACTACTATATTCTTTATATAGCCTGTGATCTATTTTAAGAGATCTAACCAAATGAAGACTGGACTGCAATGTGATAGCCGGTCTCTTATATGGCAGCGAATGCGGGACAATCTCCTCAAAGATGAAGGAGTGACTACTAAGCAAGAGAATAAAGAAAGGTTTACTGGACTGTTATGTGATAATAGCCCTCCTATATAGTAGAGAATGCTGAACAACCTCCTCAAAAATGAAGGAGAGGCTACCAAGCAATAGAATAAAGAAAGGTTTGCTGGACTGTTATGTGATAATAGCTCTCATATATAGTAGAGAATGCATGGCAATCTCCCCAAAGATGGAGAGGCTACCAAGCAAGAGAATAAAGAAAAATTTACTGGACTGTTATGTACTAATAGCCCTCCTATATAGTAGAGTATGCTGGACAATCTCCTCAAAGATGAAAGAGAGACTACCAAGCAAGAGAATAAAGGAACGTTTACTGGACTGTTATGTGAAAATAGCCCTCCTATATAGTAGAGTCTGCTGGTCAATCTCTTCAAAGATGAAGGAAATAATCGAAGCAACGAAAATAACCAAAAAAATACAGGACTATTAGGGGATATCTGTCCTTATATGTAATAGCGTATGCTAGGCAATATACTCAAAGATTAAAGAGTGATTCTAAGAAAAATAGATTGTTAAGAGATATATGTCCGCTTATATTGCAGCAAATTTTCGGTAATCTATGCAAAGTTGAATGCAAGAATCGAAGCAACAGAAATGTAGTTTTACAGAAGGATGTTGTGGGTACCATGGACCGAACGTGCGAGCAACCTCAAGGTTTTGAGAGGATCCAAAATAAAAGGAAACTCATACTTAGCATTAAAAAGAGACAGCTGAGGTTTCTGCGAGATTTAATGAGGAATTAGGGCTTGGAGAATCTAATACTCAGAGGATGGACAGCGGGAAAGAGAGATCAGGGTAAACAGCGCAAGATAGGCTTGAGCAAGTGGATGGATGACTAGGTCTTGGAGAGATACCAAGATGAAAAACTCTTGAAAGCGACGAGTGATAGGGGCAAGTTGAAGTCCATTAACGTCAACGCCCTGAAAGAGGACGGTCTATAAAAACGAGGAAAAACATGTGCACAGCTTACACGTTTTAAAGAAAATAAGACATGTATAAATCTAAAGAAAAGCAGCATGCTATAAAGAAAACAGGACTCTCGGAGCCATGAAAACAGAGATTTCATTCCTAAGGATGTGAATGTTGCATTAGTAAAGAAACAGGTCTCATATTAATTACGATGAATACTTATATAAGAAGGTTTACATAATTTAGGGTGGGATTAAACACAGATTTAAAAAATAATATAGTGGAAATGTAATATCAAATTTAGGCTTAAAACTAGGAATCAGATGAAAAAGGTATTGTTATCTCTTCACCACTGGAGGAGAGACTTAAAATCCATAAGCATCAAAATATAAATTTAATGGATAGAATATTCAAAAATCGATGTTTTCATCTAAAAATTCAACCAGATAAAGTATGGTGTGAAAAATAGATCAAAAGTGATTTCGTAAGAAAATCCGGAACTAAAGGAATACTTACAATAAAAAAGGAACCAGTGAAATTCTGAGATATATAACAAGGAAAACGAGCAGGAGATAAGGGGTAAATTGTAGTCTAAATTATCCTATATCTATATAAATAAATATATATATATATACAGAGAGAGAGAGAGATAGAGAGAGAGAGAAAGAAAGAAAGAGAGATTATTTATGTGTATGCATATATAGTTATGTATATAGAACGACAGTTTATCTATCGGATCCTACATATATATATATATATATATATATATATATATGTGTGTGTGTGTGTGTGTCATGCGGCCTTATAAGTTTCAAGGCTGAATTCTTGTAGTGTGTGCATTTTTCCGAGTTCTTTAATATTTATGCTGCTACTTCGCAATCTTTTCGTATTTATCTGAAATTTGGTGTAATTTGATATCTCTCTACGTTATTTTATTTACTTAACGAATGTTTCATTATTTCTTTATCTTTTATTTAGAGTTTCCTAAATGGTGGAGGATTTGTTGGTGGTTAATTGCTTTATATTATACTGAACCTAGACTGATGGTAATGTTTTTTGTCTCAACTTATCAGTTGAGGTGTTCTAATTATTTACATTATTCGGACTGTTGTCCTCACTTTTATTGCCTTAATCACGACGTTTCGGGTGTTATAAACCTTCATCCATGTGTCTTTAAGGGCATTTGGCCTAGTGGATAAATGTGTTGGTTAAACAGAGTCTTGACTCATAAAGATGTGAGTTCAGTGCAGCAGTGGGGATTAAAAGCTTAGAAAGTTGAGTCAAAGAAAGATGACAAAGAAATCCGGAAATACCATGATTCACGGAACGATGATAAATAAAGTTTTCGGTTCGGAATTCCAATTGCCTGCAGAAATGAGAATACAACGGTCAAGACGTCGTGAATCTATCTATCTATCTATCTATCTATCTATCTATCTATCTATCTATCTATCTATCTATCTATCTATCTATCTAATCTAAATCTAAACTTATTTATAAATGGAACTTTGTCTGTGTGTGTATGTCTGTGTGTGTGTGTGTGTGTGTGTATATCTGTTATCTATAGACTCCGAAACGGCTGAACCGATTTTCTTAAAAATTTACACAGTTGTGCTATAAGCGTCTGCGAGTGTTCTTAGCTAGGTTGTGTGTCGAGGTACCTCCGATAAATATCGAAAATTGATAATCGAAAAAATCGGGTTATAGAAGGAGTGGTCCGATTTTAATCAAATTTGATACACTCATAGTCAAAGACATAAGCAATGATATTCAGAAATTTCAAGGTTGCAGTTCTTACAATAGTGCAGAAAATCGATTATATATGTATACATATATGTTTGTGTGTGTGTGTGTGTGTGTGTGTCTGTTTATCTGTCTGTATGTTCTTTATACAAATCCACAATTTGTATCCGATTCTCAAGAAACTTCACACAAATATCCTTTAGGCTGAGTCTGAGCTCCAGGACCATGGATTAGTTTTAAAGCTTTCATTACACCCGAGTAAATCCGGGCAGTAATGCTAATATGATAATGACAACTGGCTGAATAATGTAAATAATGTGAATGTGTTTTTATTTGTCAAAAATAGTCAGCACATTGTGGTAGTGTTCATAGCTGATGTTATTTAGCTATGGATCGATATAGTCATTCCACTTGAGGTCCGCTGAGAGTGTTAGACCAAGGAGGCGTATTGTTTTGCTCTCAGGGAGGATAGCCTGATCCATGCTAATGGAGGGTAGGAGCGATTGTCTAAAACGGCGACTTACCTCGTCAAATACTACGACGAAAAATGCGGCGAAAAAGAAAATTACACACACAAACAGAAAAACGGGGCACATATTCCGCATAACATGCTGAAGACGGAATATTAATTTTTAAAAAAATGTCTGTCGCAAGAGTCGCTATAAAAATATATGCAAATATTTAGCGTCCTCTCTGAGTTGTCGGCCAATGGAAAAATTTGATAGGCCGATAAAAACAGTCGTTATTCTCGAAGAGGGAGAAATGTTTTTGAGTTTGACTGGTTAGGGGATAGCAGTTCGCGATATTGTATTGGCGATTTGAATTTTCGACATTTTCTTTTTCTAGCCGAATATTCGAGTCATGTGCGAGAAAATATTTCCTACAGTAAATAATGTGAATGTTTTTTTTATTTTCCAAAAACAGTCAGCACATTGTGGTAGCGTTCATAGTTGATGTTATTTAGTATTTTCTTTTCGTGTGCTTTTATGTGGATAAACCTATATATATATATATATATATGGATGTGTGTGTTTGCGTGTGTGTGCGTGTGTGTGTGTGATGTGCTAGTGCTCGGATATACTTCGAATTATAGTCGATCCCGTTACATTCACAAGCACAAATAATCTTAAACAGATTCTAGATCACCCTCTCTTTTCTACCTTGCCGTGGGTTCAATACTATGTTCAAAAGTGTTCTAAAGCCTCGGATGGCAATTAATCTAAACGAACATTTCTGAATTAAAAACCTAAGAAAGGGCTGTTTATGGGCCTACAGCCATGCTATAATACACTTCTTCTTCCTCCTCATGTGCCGTGTCCTTTCAGGGCATAGGTGAACATAGATTTCCATTTGCCCTATCTCTTGTCACCCTTATAATATTTTCCTCTTGGTATCTCTCCCAAAACCTGCACCGCCATCCATTTGCTAAGGACTATCAGATATATCATCTTTTTCCTTCTCTCCGTCCCATGAGTATTAGATTCTCGAGGCCCTCTTTTCTGATTACGTATTGCAAGAACCTCACTTGTCTCTTCCTTATGTTAAATATGTTTTCTTATTTGCATCCTCTCCAATACCTCGTCGTTGTTCACGTGCTCGGTTCATGGTATACTCAGTATCCTTCTGCACCACAACATTTCTGCTGTATCGATCCTTTTCTTCATACATTCTGTCATACAGAAAGACAAATATCAAATAGCAGACCAGCACTCATTCCTTCTTTTTCCAATGAGATTATTGTTATGGTGAAACACACATAGTCTATAGTGAATAGACTCTCCCACCTAATTTAAATAGAAGTAGTAAGAGGAACGAGGGTCAGTTGATGTTGGACGACAGAAGTTGACAGTTAGTTGAATACGAAAGTAGTCAGCGACCTTGCAAGGTTACACTGCGTAATACATATTTTATCAAGTTCCTAATGTTTTGTACGTCGAACCTATTAAGAACGATTTTAGCACAAATAGAAAGCCTCCACTGCGAAAATAACTCCACGACAATTATTTTTGTCTCTCAGTATTCTGGTTAGCTTTTGAAATGATAATACACTAATTCTTTATTTTTAATTCGTACAAAAAAATTTGGTTTGTTAGGCACAAGCTTTTCCTACTATAATGAAAGCATATGTGAAGGATAGTCTGGCTGGTGGATTCTAGGGGCTAATCTGTTAGTCCCTCTTTTGGAGAAGACAACGAGATAATCCATCACCATAATGCTTTTTATAATATGTAAATTTAGTGGGCAACTTCTTCCCGCGAAACACTGCCCTGTAAAACAGACCCCCAAAAAGAATTTTTCACTGAACACTACAATCTTGACCAGTTCAAATCTAGATTCAACCGTTAGCTTCCCCACGTATATATCTAAACTAATCCTTAATAGAATCAACTACTTTGAGTGGCCTTCGGGCTTTGTACAGGATGAACAATATTGTAAAAACTTTAAGATTTAAGAAATTCGAGAGGCATAACGACAACAACAACAACAACAATAATAATAATAATAATAATAATAACGTTAAGAAATGGTTAACGATCCCACTAAAATTCTTGCATAGATAACCAAAGGAATTACATTTCTTCTATCTAAGAATAGTGACATAAACAACTCTAAAAACTACAGACCAGTTACATGCCTTTCGACAGCATACAAATTATTAACATCTATTTTAACAAAACAGACATATTTTTTCTTGGAAAGAAATGACATACTACCGCTTGAACAGAAAAAGTACAAACGTGGCTGTTACGGATGTAAAGACCAATTACTTATTAATAGGATGATCTTGGAAAACTGCTTCAATGCAAAGAAAAATATTATAATGCTGGATAGATTATCGTAAGGCATTCGATTGTGTACTCCATTCCAGGATCTTAAAGACTGTAAATATGTACAAGGTATCACCTGTCATCATCAATTTCAACAATGTATGTCGTTATGAAAAACAACCATTTACCTCAATCATATAAATGGAACCTATGTCCAGTGAAATAAACATCACATGAGGTATATTTCAAGGTGACTCTTTGTCTACCTTACTATTTTGTATACCAGTAATAGCATTAACCAGTTAACTTAACAAGACAGAATGTGGTTATAAAATATCTCAAAAGAAAATAAGTCATCTATTTTACATAGATGACTTAAAGTTGTATGTAAATAATGAAAATGAGCTTGAAGGTCGTCTGCAAACTGTAAAATGCTTCAGTGAAGATATTGGAATGAAATTCAAACAGTTTTAATCAATAATGCGAAAGTTGAATGATTATTCAAGGTCATGCATATTCAATAAAATTATTCAAGGTCATAATTTACTTTGAATAAATTTTCCTTTAAAAAAGTAATAAGGGTTTTTACAGGGTACCATGTACATTAGAAAAATTACGAGCAATAGATTTTTGTAAAATAGAAAAAAAGCTCACACGAAAATAGAATTTCGGCATTAAATGAACCATATGTTGTTTATGCTCCGTTAAGCAAACAAATCAAACCATTTAAAGAGACGGATTCAAGAAAAATCGGAAAGCTGTTATTTTTGCACTACGAGAACGCAGGAGTACATGTTGCAAAGTAGATCTTGCAATACTTTCACCGCATATGATTGTATTTTAAATAAATGCACATAAAGTATCTTCTACACTCGTTTCTGGAATTGTTAAGCACTGAACAAAACCTTCGACGCGACGTCTTTTATGGGTTTGACGTCGATTTGAGTTGAAATGTAACGTCTAAGAACTTCAGAAAGATAGACAAAAACCATTGCCTGAGAGACTGACAACATAACTTAATCAAGGATATCGAATGTTCTCGAAAAAAAAAAAAAAAAAAAAAAAAGGAAAAAAAAGGAAATTTGGACAATTTTTTCTCTAATTTTCACCAGGAAGTCCAACAACATATTCGAAAATTGGATAATTAAGAAGACATAAATAATAAGTTGAATTTAAGGCGAATTGTTTAAACACACGCACGCACACACAAGCATACACACACACACACACACACACACACGCACATACGCACACGCAGAGATAGACACACGCACACACAAACATATATATATATACAAATGTAAACTTATCGTTACACTCGTTTCGAAAAACCCTTCGAGCACATGCGCAGAAGGAAAAACTGGTGATAAAAAAAATGAGCTAAACACTTCAACATCAGTCAAAGTACGCACCCCCCCCCAAAAAAAAACCCCGAGACGAGTATATATATATATATATTTCAATTAAACGTTATTTTAGTGGATATTCATATTTAGGTAGACGTCCCGTTTTTATTTTTAAATATTATATTTATTATCTTCTGTCAGTCTGATTAATGTTTTAGAAGAAATGAATGAGAATAACATCTGTCAACGTTACAGCTCATTTCTGACCTCTTTTGATTGTAATACCCGAAGGATTAATCGTGAATATGAACGGATTTTAGTAAAATAAGCAAACATAGTTTTTTCAATTTTTTAACCTGACATGTTAAAAAAGATTTGCTGCCTAAATACACAAATGTATATATATATATAGATGTGCGTGTGTGTGTGTGTGTGTGTGTGTGTGTGTGTGTGTGTGTGCGTGTGTGTGTGCGTGTGTGGGTGGGTGGGTGGGTGTGAGAGAGTTTGTGTTTATATATTCACTTCATTAAATACGGCGGTCAAGAAAGATTTAATTATTTTTATTAAATGTTTCCAGTATTTAAAGTCAGTCAGTTAAATGCCATACGTGATGCACGCTTGGGCGATCGTGTCTTGAAAGAGACATGGCTGACTGGGCAGAAGATTATCCCGCAGTAGGTTGCCATTGCTTTCTGCGGTACACTGGTTGCCGACCAAGGCTATAGAACCCAATCTGTCCTATTATTTAACCCATAACTGGGGAGAAGAGACGGGTTAATACCTTTCCCAAGGGTATTTGCGCGTAAAGGAATAGCAAGGAATTCAACTGGAATTTGAACTCGGCTCTCCGATTTCTCGTTCCGATCTGATATCCACTGCGCCACAACGCAATGTCGGAAAAATACCAGAAGACAATAACACCCTTGAAAATGTCTATAGAAATGGTCGAAAGCGGTCGGGACAATAAAAATAATAGACAATTTTTATATTCTTTAATTCACACAAAATGTGAACATGTTAGGATGCTGAGAAAACTTAATAAAAATTAATCAAATATTCATTATTGACTATATTTAATGAACGAATTTGTAAGGAAGATTGCTACTCAGATAATCATTATATCATTCAACCACGGCAGTGTTTGAATATATTCTCAAGTCCTACATTGAATGAACCTAAGCAAACTTCAAGCTTCATTATGAATTCGGTTCTCAACCAAATTTCAAGCGCTTTACGGAGCTAGATAAGACACCTTAGCTACATTTTGCAAACAAATTTTGAATCTTGGTTCAGTCGAAAAAAGCGTTACATCAAAATATGTGAAATCTGAAAAAGGAAACTAATTACATAAGTACATAAGTGAGTAACTAACGCTGCTAATAATAAATCTTATTCTTTATAATATTTTGTTTAAAGTTTGTGCATGCGGTTTTCAACATTTAAATTCTGATGAAATCTTTTATCCTTTTTGTCAACCAAACTTTGATTATCACTTATCATTTTGTCAGAATTGATTATCAGAATTATTTAAAATAATTATTTTTGTTTTTATGAATTGCATGTAATTTATTTTTTTAAATATTTTTTCATGCTGTTTTCAGCATTAAATTTATATTAAATTAATAGAAATGCCTGGAAAAATCATGGAATACCTGGGAAAATTCGCGGCTGAAAAGTGATATTCTTAAACGTATATTGAACATGAAAAAGAATAGTACAAGAAATTCTAGTGAAATGAAAGGTAAAATATATTAAAATATTGCAGCTACAAATAAAATATGAAATATTTTTAGCTGCAATAATGTAAGATATTTCCTTTTTTTACTTCACTACAATATCTTGTCCTGTTCTTTTCCAGATTTAATATAATCTATAATATATAGACTATAAATTTTCATGCGGGCATTTTACAAAGTTATATATATATATATATATATATATATATATAGGAAAGAATATTAATAAAAAATTTAGAATTTAAAAATGTACTTTTTGGGACAGTATTTGTTTATTTTTATTATTGTATTTTATATTTCAGACCGCTCTCGGCCCTTCATCAGAAACGAGTGAATTTTAAATTTGAATTAGAAACGTATTTCACGATAGCGTTCGAATATTTTTTTGTGTTTACATCACGTGGTGTGTTTGTTCACAACATGCGGCACGTCCGTAGAGAAAGTCTGTTTGTTTTAGATAAAAATTTCTTGGAATATCTGAAAAAAAAAAATTTTAGCTATTGAAATATTTGTAAAGATTCAACACACCTAAGTCCCTATTTAACCCTAGCTTTATATATATATATATATATATATATATATATATATATATATTAGGTTCTACTGTAGCTTCATATAGTACGTTAGTATGTAAGCAGTTAATATTAAGTAATTATTTGTTATGCTCTTACAGGTGTGCTGTAGGTATTTGTCGTGTAAAAACATTATAAAAACGCAATAGAATAATATAGGAGTCACTGATAAAGATTTTAGTGATTTATGTCTTTTACTTGTAGATACGCTATTTAATAAATTGTATTGTTTAAATGGAACGCATAACTTGTTTACACATAAATTTCAGGTTTTATCAACAGTTTAGTATCAGCTCTAAAATAATAATTCATAAGAATTCTAAGAACCATGATTTGATTCAAATGGACTTCATTATAAAACATTCTAAAACATTTTTATAGATTTAAAGTTACTCTTTATCAATAATCGTAAGAACATTGTATAAGCTCAAACAATATATTTTCCTAAAAATTGTTGGAATCATGTGTAAGCCAAAATATTTTTTTTTAAATTTCTGAAACTTTTAAAAAACTTTTGCCCGGCAAAACTTTAGTGAATAATTGACTCATTTGAACGAAGCATGGAAAGTTATGCTTCTGTAGCAAGAAAATTGGGAATTGATTTTATTTCCCGACAACAACCCTTAGCTTTAAAATGGGACATAGCTCATTCAGTAATGAATTAGAACATTCTAACTACTGGCGTTTTAATACATCATACGCTAAAAGTCTGCCTCCTTCTACCGAGCGCCCATAGCTTAGAGGTAGAATCGCCAACTGATGCCAATTCGGGTTTCAATCCTGGGTAATAGTAATCAGATGTCTAACCGTACTGATGAGCTGTGATACAGCGAAACAGATCTGTCTGCGGATGACTATTTACGCTCTCACACGCTGATTGAGCACTCTGGAAGAATGGTATACTTTGAAAAAACAGTAGCTACTCTAGCATCTAGGCATGGCTCATTCAGTAATAAATTAAAGCACTTTAACTAATGGCGTATTATATATCATACGCCAAAGGTCTATCTCCCTCTACCGAGCACCCATAGCTCAGAGTTTGAAGGCTTACGGTCTATCACGTTAAATACACCGGTTCTCGCTCGATCACCGAAGTTAAGCAACGTTGAGCCTGGTCAGTACTTAGATGGGTGACCGCTTGGGAATACCAGGTGCTGTAAGCTTATAGTGACGGATGTGCGTTGTGGTGCAGTGGATATCGGCTCGGAAAGAGAAATCGGTGAGCCGAGTTCGAATTCCAGTTGAACACCCTGCATTCACTTAAGCACTGGTACCCTTGGGAAAGATATTAATCCGTCCATTCCCTCCAGTTATGGTTTAAATAACAAGGGTAGGACTTAAATGATCCCATAAGGATTGATAGGTCGTTAAGCCTCAAAAACAAACAATCAGAGGTTGAATCGTCGAGTGACGCCAATTCGGTCATGTTCCAATTCTGGGTAAAAGCAATCGGGTGTCTAACCGTACTGATGAGATGCGATACAGCGAAACAGATCTGTCTGCGGATGACTAAATGTGAGTAGAGGAAGTTTTGCGTCATTGCAAGGAATTAAAATATTCTAGCTTCTCTGGTGTTATTCAGAATATTTCATGTGGTGTTATTACTGGTTTATATTGGCCATGCTCTGAATTCAAGGAGCTTTTTTTTCACACTGAATTTCAAGGAGATGTCTATGAGAAATGAATCTTCTTAGTAGCAAGCTATCCCTGATTATTGTGTGTAGGTAGAAATATGACGGAGGTTAAAAACAGTGGATCGCATTGCCATATTTCCTTAATTTTATTAAAGTAAAATTTAAATTGAAATAAACTTTTTAAAAAGTTATAAGGCTCGTCTTCAATCTTTGAGCTATCCATTTCAAAACACTAATCCTCTTGAAGCATGAAAATATAGTAGTAGAAAAAGTAAGGTTGGCCAATCATTACGTACACTACCGGCCATAATTATTAGACCACACCAGTTTTTTTTTAAAAAAATGATGTATTTCATACTATTTTTGTTATTTATTGCCAAGTGGATAATTCTAAATGAAAATGGAATTGTTCTTTGTTAATACTGCACAATAACATGTGCATCAAATGAACTGTTATGGTGTCCAGTTTTTGTGCTCTCTTCCCTATGCTAGTCTCTTCCGTTTACTGGCTAGCCGAAGCAAAGACTTCCTGGTTGCCTTGTAAAATTTTGCAAAGTAATAATAACAAAAGAACCATTCTACTTTCATTTAGAGTTATCCACTTGGCAATAAATACTAAAAATAGTATGAAATACATCTTTTTGTTTTAAAAGATTGGGTGGCCTAATAATTATGGCCGGTAGTATATATATATATATATATATATATATGCTGCAAGTCTACTGGATGCGATAGGCAAATTGTCGCTATTTATTTTGTAAAATTTTGCAAAGTAATAATAACAAAAGAACCATTCTATTTTCATTTAGAATTATCCACTTAGCAACAAATACTAAAAATAGCATGAAATACATCGTTTTTGTTAAAAACTGGGGTGACTTAATAATTATGGCCGGTAGTGTATGTTTGTGTGCGAGATAGTATGAGAAAGAGAGAAAGCATTGTTATTAAAAGCGTACCCCCAGGATATGGATTAAACTATTTGTCTATATTCCTGAGATGAGGTAGTATTTACACTATTTACATTATTCAAACTATTGTCCTCATCTTTGTTGCCATTTGTACTACATTTCGACCGTTGAACGCTCCGGTCTTCTTCAGGTGCTAGAAATGTCGAACTCAATCTCTTATTACAATCACTGTGGTATATCCTTAATGACACGATACCCAGTGCAGATAGACGTTGGTTCTTTTTTGTGACTTTAACCAAACAGTTGTGAGTACTAATCCAACATACACTACCGGCCATAATTATTAGGCCACCCCAGTTTTTAACAAAAACGATGTATTCCATGCTATTTTTAGTATTTCTTGCTAAGTGGATAATTCTAAATAAAAATAGAAGGGTTCTTTTGTTATTATTACTTTGCAGGATTTTACAAACCAAATAGCGACAATTTACCCATCGCACCCTGTAGATTGAAACTATGTATTTCATACTATTTTTAGTATTTGTTGCCAAGTGGATAATTCTAAATGAAAATAGAATGGTTCAGCAGTGGGGAACAAGTACCTAAGAGGGTTAGAGGGAGATAACTCATGACTAACAAAGGTGCCTCTACGCAAGGAATGAGAATGATATAACTCAGTGATTGTAATACAACGACCGAAACATCGTAGAAATGGCAACAAAAATGAGAACAATAGTCGAAATATTGTAAATGATGAATTAAAACTAATTCCTCATGGGGTAGGAAAAACATACAAAAACTTGGCTACAATTCTATATCAATAAAATACTGAGGATACTGGGATGATTAACATTGAATTAAATTTTATGCTTTTGATGTGATTCTAGAGTTCGCCTTTGGTTGGAAGAGGAGTAAACTGTTCTCCATATTTTAGATGTTAAAAGAGGGTACGAGCGATTCCAAGTCTCCAGGTTCCCCTTCCTCAATGCGACAAGAGAGCTGAATGTCGATGTATTATCACCGCCACCGCGAAAATGGCTCCACGTACTCGGAACGTTTTGTCCTTGTTTCATATGCCTACAGTTATATACGTACCTATTTTCATTAATGAATATGTGCAAATCCGGATAGATACGATGGCTACTATTGTGAGGGTAATATGGCCGCCTAGCAATTGACTTTACTCGGGGGCAATTCTTACGTTATCGGATTCTTTGACTTCAAGACGGAAAGTTTACCAGTCGAGGATCCGCCGAAAGGAGAGTCTTGTCTGGGTAATATTAGACAATTGATTTTTGCCCGTACTATATTGCTCGGATCACCAACATTAGAAAGGCCTTGTGCCACATTTTGTCTTAAGAGTGGAAGCAGCTACATATTAAAACTAATTCTTCATCGGGGTAGGAATAAATACAAAAATCGGCCAAAATAAAATGCGATTCCAAGTACGGGCGATTCGATGTCTACAGGATCTCCTTCTTCAATGCGGCAAGAGAGTTGGATGTCGGTTTGAGTCTGAGTTCGAGTTTTGTTTAATGGCATATCAACCTCTGTGGGTTATTTAATGCCAAAAAGGTGGGGTTTTAAGGTTTTTTTTAATGTTAGTTTATAGTGAGAAGGTCGGTTTAGTCAGATTGAGTCTCAGTTTGAGTTTTTTTTTAACGGCATATCAACACCTCTGTGGGTTATTTAATGACAAAAATGTGAGGTTTTAAGTTATTTTTTAATGCTTGGTTATAGTGAGAGTGTTGATTTAGTCAGATTTTAATGACGGTTTTTGTTTTTATTCTTTTATATTATAGAAAACTGAAAATGTCTTCAAGTTTTGTATTAAAAATGTTTTGCTGAGAAAAGTTTTTTTCTTCAAAAATGTGTTATGATAATATTTTTTTTTCAAAAACATATTGTTGGTAATATCTTTCCTTCAAAAATATTTTTCTATAAAAGTCCACTTTATGTGTATATATATATATATATATATATATATATATTATAAAATTGTATTTTATACTTTCACAGTGTTTTGACCCCCGTTTGGGATTAACTATTTGCCCTGGGCGGGGGCCCTAACAGTTGCTACCACTCCGGGTCAGGATGGAGCTGGGAACAACAGCAATTAAGAGGTGGTTCCAAGCTCCTCACAACCACCTAATGAAAGGCCTTGCTGCCGGATGCAGTTTACCATCATGCCAAGGACCCTTGAGTGTCGGTGTATTATCACCACCACCGTGAAAATGGCTTCATGGACTGGGAGATTTTTGTCCTTGGTTCATATGCATACAGTTTTATACGTACCTATGGACATTAATGGATATGCGCCAATCCTCGTAAATACGATAGCTACTATTGTGAGGGTAATATTGCCGCCTAGCAATTGACTTTTGCTCGGAGGCAATTCTGACATTATCTGATTCTCTGCCTTCAAACGAAGAGTTACCCAGTCGAAGATCCGCCGAAAGATAGAGTTTTGTCTGGGGAATATTAGACAATTTTTGTCCGAACTATATGGTTTGGCTCACCAACAGTAAAAAGGCCTTATGCTGCATTTTGTCTTAAGAGAGGAGGAAGCTAAATATTATATTGCCTCCGAGCGATTAACTTCGCTCAAACGGAATTTTGACATATTCGGACTCTCAGTCTTCGGACAGTGAGTAACCCAGTTGAGGCTCTGCAGAAAGGTACAGATGTAATATAACAATCTGGCCCCACCCGAGGAAGTGATGCAAGCGATGGTGTTTCCCGTCGGTGAAGGGGGCGGCGAAGCGACAAGACAGGTGTTTGCGAAATACATCCTGTCGAGGCCGGAGCGGATGTCATTTGACCTTATTTCCGACAGCGGTGGAAATGGCTACAGAGGCAAACAGATCAGGTGTCTCTTAGAATTACGTGGGCGTTGCGTGGGCGAGGCAAAACTGGAAGAAAAGTCCCGGTTCTAGAAGACTATATAAAGACCTCGACACACGGATTCGCTAGCAGAGAACGGCCAGTGGAAGCAAAGAAACACCACGGCAAGAATACACTCCCGTCAACCCATTCTATGTGCCTCTCACCCTTCCGTTCTCTATTCCACACGGTTCGTCGTTATTAATAAAAATATAACCTTATATTTTTATATATGCGTGTTTGTTGTTTTGTCGTCGTACGGCGATATATAACATACGCAAATTGGTGCCCAGTGACTTGCTGTTTTAAGACAACAACAACAACAAAACAGATAGATACGAGCTTGGTTACCACGGCGACAATTGAAATTCAACGGAATTAAAACAACTAGATAGAGGAAGAAAAAGAAAAAAGAAGACGAAAATAGAAAGCAACCGGACGACCATAGACAACATCAACGAAAGGTAGGTGACTTTTGATTCGATCTTGTGTGTGTTCTGCTCTTGTTCATAAGTTATATTTAAAAAAAAAAAAATAAAAAAAATAGAACAGCATACTTTTGCCGATTTTGTTCAAGGTCTGACCCTGGAATTGAGAAATGTGGCTTGTTCGGTGTCGAACACTTTAAGGGGAGAATCTTTTTTAAAAGAATATACAGCCATTAGCATGCAAAGAAGATGGTGGTTGTAGTGCTTGGTTGGAGGATATGGAGAGGTATTTTAGAGTTGTGCGCGTGGCAGAAGAAGACAAGTGTCAGGCAGCTCTTCTCACAACAAGGGGAGCTGTTGGACACTATGTATATAGACTAATTTCTAGTAACCCACAACTCACATGGAAGGAGTTAAAAACTTCTTTAAAGGAATATTACGGATTGGTTTTAGACCCCGACGCACGGTTAGTCGAATTAGTGAACATTAAGCAGGGTAGAACGGAGGGGGTGCAGGACTACATGCAGAGAGTAGTACGCCTAGCGGAGGGCGCATATGTTGGGGTTAACGGGAGGAATGAAGTTGTGACAAAACAAGTTCTAGGATTTTTTATAAAAGGTTTAAGGGATCGGGAAATAAAGATGGCAGTTATGAAGGATGAGCCACAAACACTAGAGGCTGCCTATCAGAAAGCGTTATCTGAGTTGAGATGGAAAATTCGACTCGATGCAAACTCTGAATACGAAGAGGAGCCTATGGAAATTTGCCACTCTCGGAGACGGGTACCGATAGAAGCCGTAAGCCCCGCTGAATCTAATACTAATAATAATAGGAATAAGAACAATAGAAAAGTTGGTAATAGGGGAACTAAATACAAGACTCGTGAGCGGGAGAGGAACGGGAGCGTTGTTAGGTGTTGGAATTGTGGGAAAGAAGGCCACATAGCGAAATTTTGTAGACGCACCCCGGGAAACGGCAGAGGTCCGTTCGTGCGACGCCCAACGAACGGAACAAGACGGTACCAACGCACATAGTTGGTAATATGGGCGCGCCAAATTCCATCTTTATTAGAATAGAACGTAGACCTTATAGGGCATTGGTAGATACGGGAGCAGAGGTATCGGTTATAAGCTGTAGGGTATTTAAAAAATTGCGACTGGGACTTGAACTGCAAAAGAGGGACATTAAACTTCGAACTGCGAATGGATCCCCGTTATACGTTGAAGGCCTTTGTCGTCTACAGGTCCAGATAGGAAGTAAGTCCATACCCCATGATTTTTTAGTCGTGAAAAATCTCAATAGAAATGTTATACTTGGCCGAGATTGGCTGATGCAGAACGGGGTGAGAATGTATTTCGATTTGGGGGCATTGAAGATTGGTGAAGAATACGTGGCATTAGAGGAGGATGTTCATATTTCCTCTATTGTTAGGTTAGCTCAAAAAGTAACATTAAGACCTCAACACCTGCATGCTTGTCTGGGATTAACCAGGCTGAGAAATGGACGTGGCAAAGAATATGAAATCGAACAGCTGAGTAGTGGATATGTTAGCAACTTATGTGGTATATCAGTAGCCAACGCAGTTGTAAAAATGCCAAAGTCTCGTAAGTTTCAGTTGCTGATAATGAATAACACTAACCAGACAATCACTTTGAGACGGGGGTGTCCGCTGGCTAAATTGGAAAGGGCAGGTGATATTACTGAAATTACCATGCCCGATAAACAAAATAATAAAAGTCCTGATGTAGATTTGGAATAGGTACATGTACCGGAGGAATTCAAGCCTGAAATTAACAAATAGCTAAAAAGAAATAGGGACATGTTCGTTAGTGACGACAAGAACCTGGGCAGAACCGATACTGTGGAGATGCGTATCGATACTGGAACGCATGAGCCCATAAGAAAACGCCCATATCGCACACCCCTCAAACAAAGAAAGACAATGGATTCAGCAATCGACGAAATGATGCAGGCAGGTGTAATTGAGAGATCCAATAGCCCGTGGGGTTTTCCAGTAGTTTTAGTAGAGAAGAAAGACGGTGGTAAGAGATTTTGTGTAGACTTTAGAGCACTTAATAAGATTACAAAGAAATATGCTCGACCTCTTCCTGTCATCGATGATATACTGGCATCACTTGGTTCGGCAAGGTACTTTTCGAAGCTTGATTTAAAATCAGGGTACTGGCAAGTTAAGCTTCATGATGATGACAAAGAAAAAAGTGCATTCACCTGCCACAAGGGTCTGTTTCATTTTAATGTTATGCCATTTGGACTTGCAAACGCACCCGGCATCTTCCAGGAATTAATGTCAGTTGTTTTACATGGACAGGAAGATTTTGCTCTGGCATATTTAGATGATATTCTGATATTTTCAAATACGGTGGAAGATCATTTAAGACATATAGACACAGTCTTGAGTAGTCTACGTAAGCACAACCTTAAACTGAAGCCAGCTAAGTGTGAGTTCTTTAAGAAAGAGACCCCATACCTGGGGTTCAAGATAAGTGAAGAGGGAATACAACCAGACCTCAATAAAGTCAAGGCTATAAAGTCAGTTTCTACTCCAACCACTGTTAGGCAAGTAAGAGCTTTTATTGGGATGACCTCATACTATTGCCGTTTTATTTGAAATTTCTCTGATATAGCCGAACCGCTGGTCAATTTGACAAGGAAATATGCACGATTCCAATGGGACGATGCTTGCCAAACCGCTTTCGATACACTAAAAACGAAGCTCGCGGAGATGATAACACTAGCCTATCCCAACCCAAATAAGGCGTATAGGTTATATACTGACGCATCCGATCAATCGATTGGCGCATGCCTATCCCAGGTGGTGTACGATAAGGAAAATAGGAAGGATGTAGAAAAACCAATTTATTTATTGTCCCATAAATTAAGTGACACACAAACGAGGTGGTCAACTATAGAGAAAGAGGCTTATGCCATACACTATGCTCTTCAAAAACTGAATCACTACCTGCATGGCGCAACATTCACAATATACACTGATCATAGGCCCCTGGAGCACTTACTTAACTCGCCCATACAAAATAAGAAGATACAGACTTGGGCTCTGAGCATGTCTGGCTACAATTGTAGCATACAGTATCTTAAGGGTAAGGATAATGTTTGCGCGGATCTCTTATCACGCGCTGTTGAACGAAGACCATATTGCTTCTCCAGTAGATATAGATGATAGAAATTACTTGGTTAGTGTTATAAACTCCAACCTAATGGAGCCGGAAGAATTAGCAGCCCATAAAAATGTCGGAAATTCATCAGAGGCACCCGAACGGCCCACATTGAAAGGAATAGACATAATCAGGGAGCAAGAATCAGACAAAAACATCTTAGACCTGAAGATTAGATTACGAAATGGTAGAGCTACCAAAGCAGAACAGAAGAGATATATAGTAATGGATGAGGTGGTGTACTATTTGTCTCAACCTGATGATGAACTCCTCATCAGGCTGTATGTACCATCTCACCTTAGAAAAATGGTGCTAGTTCAATACCATGATGACAGTGGCCATATGGGGGTGGATAAGACATTCCACTCAATAAAACAAAAGTATTTCTGGCCTTGTTTACTTAGAGAAATAAATGATTTCGTAGGTAAATGTATCCCGTGTCAGACAAGAAACCTAAAGAAGTAGCAACCCCACATACAGGAATGTGACTTCCCTCCTTTTCCTTTCGCAAAGGTTGCTTTAGAATCCAGTGATTCGGATGACGAATCCGGAGCGGAACAGACCGACTTTCCAGTGCACAAAAATCGACACCAACGTGTGGAATCAGACGATGAGTCTGATGTTCCATTAATGGAGCGTCGCATCATGACGCGACGTAAAATGGCGAATAAAAACGTGTCAACTATTGATAATGATGATAGAATCGGTTGTATAAATAATGTTTCATCCACGTTCGAGGATGATGGCTCAAAGTGCGAAACGTCTGGATCTACTCATGTAGATCAGGGTTTTTCTAGGGAATCACCTAGCAGCGAAGATGTCCAAATGAGGCAAACGTCTGTTGGGGCAAAAAGCACGGATAGACCTGCAGATTCCACAGTTGATCGGAACAAAAAGAAAGAACAACTGAAAAGTCTTGTAGACTTATTGGCTGATATGCTATAGGATTGGGAAAGAAAGCAGTGGGAGGATTAACGATAGTTTAAGTGAAATAGTTAGGTCACCTTCCTCATAGCAAAACATGCGGAAGATACAAACTAAGGAATTACGAGTCACGGGTCCATTTTTTTAGACTAAATTAAGATAGGTGAAACCTCTAATCCTCCACAAGTAAATTGCATGCGGATTAACGTTGGAATCAGGGTAATTTTCTTCGTTTTCTATTGAACATTTCTCGGTCAGACTATGAATGATATGTACTGCAGATAATGGCAGTTTTCCTGTGTTCAAACATAGTATGTTTGAAATTAAATTAAATTAAATGAAGTTACATGTGTAACAATAAACTCGAGCGGAAACACGCATGGTGTTGGTCAACGGTCATTTACTCGATGTCAGTTTAGAAACTGGGGCGCGGTTACCGCCTAGGATCATATGGTCGTGCATCGAGGCGTCTACGCGTATGGACAGAGTCGAGAAAGGAAACGAACATTGAAAGTTACAGAAACTAAAAAAAAAAAAAAAAAAAAAAAAAAAAGAACAATGAAACATCGAGCTGGGAGAACATTATCCTCTATATAAGTCCCAAGTAATTCTATCATCACTTTTGTGGCAGTCTCACTCATTTTGACTTCCAACACTGCGTCATGAAGCATACGCAAGAGATTCTGTGTTTTTTGTACAGGAAAATTCCACAATAGACACGAACATTGTTGGGTTGCCGATGTAGGCTCCCCCATATATTTTTTTTTGTTTGTTTCGGCGTGCAAATGTTTTGTTGTTTCAGCGTGCACATGTTTTGTACAGTTGTCGGGCTTGTGTGGCATGGGGGGGGGTGTGAGGGTGTTGCGCTTAAAATGTTCTTAGGTGAACTTTTTGGAAAATGGGAGGGCGAGGAGTGTAATATAACAATCTGGCCCCACCCGAGGAAGTGATGCAAGCGATGGTGTTTCCCGTCGGTGAAGGGGGTGGCGAAGCGACAAGACAGGTGTTTGTGAAATACATCCTGTCGAGGCCGGAGCGGATGTCATTTGACCTTATTTCCGACAGCGGTGGAAATGGCTACAGAGACAAACAGATCAGGTGTCTCTTAGAATTACGTGGGCGTTGCGTGGGCGAGGCAAAACCGGAAGACTATATAAAGACCTCGACACACGGATTCGCTAGCAGAGAACGGCCAGTGGAAGCAGAGAAACACCACGGCAAGAATACACTCCCGCCAACCCATTCTATGTGCCTCTCACCCTTCCGTTCTCTATTCCACACGGTTCGTCGTTATTAATAAAAATATAACCTTATATTTTTATATATGCGTGTTTGTTGTTTTGTCGTCGTACGGCGATATATAACACAGATTTGACTAGGAAAAAAATAAAACAATTCATTTTTGCCCAAGCAATATAGCTCGGATTATCCACATTAAAAAGACCTTGTGAGACATTTTGTCTCAAGTCGGTAGTCTGCTAAATACTATATTGCTGCTAATAAGTTCAACACTAACAGAGTTTATCGACTTCAAGCAACTGGCGTGTATTTTCTTTTTTTGGTGTCATGAAGATTACTATTTCATTTTACAAACTTCGTTTTGGATATTTCTCATTCAGTCACCATTTTAGGTCACAACCCAGACGCGCGCACACACATACACACACACACACGCACACACACACGCACACACACACACACTCTTTCAAACACACACACATATACAGTACTGTGAACAGAATTAGGATAATAACCAATAACTATTACATCTCTTATGAGACATATTGACAGAAAAAAAACAATTTAATTAAAGTGGTTTTATTTGATTTACACAACAAATGCTTTAACAAGAAAAATACTTGTTACAAAAGAAATTTAATATTTAGTATAATAGCGTTTTGATTTGAAATAATAAAATAATTGCGACAATTTACCTATCGTACCTAGTATATATATATATATATATATATATATATATATATACAGAACTGTGCAAAAGTATTAGGAAAAGAACTATTTTATCTTTTATGAGGCATATTAACGGAAAATGAACAATTTAATTAGTCATTTTATTTGATTTACTCAATAAATGCTTTAACAAGAAAAAATACTTGTTACAAAAAAAATTTAATATTGAGTATAATAGCCTTTCGCTTTGAAATAATAAAATAATTGCGACAATTTACCAATCGCCCTTATATATATATATATATATATATATATATATATATATATATAAATTTGACAAAATTTGAACTGAATCTGATATATATATATATATATACAGTACTGTGCAACAGTATTAGCACATGAAGTATTTTATTTTTTATTAAGCATATTTACAAAAAATAAACAATTTAATTAAAGTAATCTTATTTGATTTACTCAACAAATGCTTTAACAAGAAAAAATAGTTGTTAAAAATAAATTTAATATTTAATATAATAGCCTTTTAATTTGAATAATAAAATAATGCGACAATTTACCAATCGCACGTTGTATATATCTATCTATCTATCTATCTATCTATATATATATATATATATATATATACATATATATATATATATATATATATATATATATATATAGTACTGTGCAAAAGTATTAGAAAAAGAACTATTTCAGCTTTCATGAGGTATATTCACAGAAAATAAACAATTTAATTGAAGTAATTTTTTATTTACTCAACAAATGCTTTAACAAGAAATAATACTTGTTACAAAATAATTTTAATATTTAGTATAATAGCCTTTTACTTTGATCACCGACTTCATTCTGTCAGGCATTGATATCACAAGCTTCTTCATTGTATCTGATGGTATCTCCTGCCAAGCAGCTTGTATTTGTTCCCAAAGTGTGTCTTGCGGAGTATCATTGGATTTATCAATTCGAGAAAAGGGAATAAGAAAAAAGTCAGTCATATCCAAGGATAATAGAATGATGAGTAGTTTCAAAATAACTTGTTTAATAGAAAATAGGAAAAATTAAATATAACTTCTTTTTAATACATTTCTTTTACACTTAGTTTTATATTATCAATATTTATTAGCAATTTACTTAGCTTTTCACCTTGTATTTGAATTTCAGTGAGGTTTTTAGGAAAATCACCCCTGTTCTAATACTTTTGCACACTACCGGTAGTGTGCAAAAGTGTTAGGACAGGGGTGATTTTAAACTTTATTTGGATGCCTCATAAACTTGTACTTGTCTTAATACTTTTGCACAATACTCTCTCTCTCTCTCTCTCTCTCTCTCTCTCTATATATATATATATATATATATATATATATAGTAATTTTTTATTACAATGGTTCTTCTTCAGTTGATAGTTTAAAATTAATTGTGAAAATAATTTATTTAGAAAATATAAAATGAATTCATGCTTATTTAGAAACTGAAGAAGTAGTATTAGAAGGAGTAGGTATTAAATATGCTTGTAGGTGTGTCAGTATTTTTCAATCAAAAACGAGAATTAGGTAACCATAGAGTTGAACATTTCAATCGATAAATGAAGTAAAATTGTCTGGTGTCAAGGCATGTCACTTTTTTATTTTGTAATACGCAAAATACAGAGTGGGACCATAGTTTATTTAAATGAGTAGACAAAAATTTTTAACTTCAGGTTAGATTGTTTTTTTAAAACTTGATTTTGTACTCCCTCATGAAAAAAGGGACTGGAATGTGGAGGTGAGAATTGGAATTAAATGATCATAATATTGCTAGGTATATTGTAGTTTTTTTTTAATCATTTCACCCCAAGCAAGGCATTCCACTGCCACTATTGCGCAAGGGGTTATATAGGGGAAGGTAAAGAGAAGGAGTGGTTAGATATAGGAAATGTCAATAGAAGGGTGATAAATGGGTAAGGATACCGAGGCTGAGGTTTGGGTGGATGGGAAGAGTGTTTGAAAGAATGGATGCGAGTTAGTGTGTTAGGAGGTGTCTATTGACCTTACATTTAAACTCCTGGAGATTATAGCCGTCGGGGAAGCAATCATGTGGAAGGGAATTCCACAGTCGGGAAGTGCGAGAAAAGAAACTGTTGGAGTAGAAATTGCGGTTACATTTTATCGGTTTCACTGTAAAAAGGGTGGGATCTAGTTGCTACTCTAGTATCTCATGCAAATCTCATGCAAATTCATACCTAGGGGGCACCAGTGATCTAAGTTCATCGGAGCGGAAGCCGTGAAAGTATTTATAGAAGAGACACAGGGAAGCCACGTCGCGCCGGTGAGAAATAGACTGCAGCCGGTCTGCCGAGTCGGTATCGATCACATTACAGACTCTCCGTTGTGTTTTGTCGAAGACCCCGAAGAGAATAGCAGGGGTACCCGACCAGATGTTACAGCAGTATTCAATACACTGGCGGATGGTAGATTTATATATGTGCAGGATAGATTCAGACGGAAAAAAAATTTCCTGGCCCTGCACAGAGAACCGACTCACATAGCAACGGATTTAGCAATGGATTCCATATAGTCATTCAACCCGAGGTCCGCTAAAAGTGTGAGACCAAGAAGGCGTAGTGTTTTACTCTCTGGGAGGCAAGCCTGGTCCATGCTAATGGGAGGTAGGTTCAATTGTCTATGATGGTTAATTGATAGCAGCTTCGTTTTAGAAACCAAAATATATATTGTGTGAGTTATTTATTTTATCAAAATAGGTTTTAATTTATAAGTTCTATTGTATGACAAGTAATAAATGAAACATTGTATTTAATGAAATCTTAAAGTAAAAGTTTTTTTCTGAGTAAGACACATAGTTGTACCATATATTATGTAAATGTGTAAATAATAATTTTTAACATCAGGTTGGATTGTACAGTCTTTAAATTAGATTTTGTACTATCTCGTCAGTAAAGGGGTTGGGATTGTTGGGTTATATTTAGAATTATAAATAAGTATGTTTAACTAAGGTGTATTGCAGTTAACAAAACCAAATAAGTATTGTGTAGGTCATTTATTTTAGTAAAATAATTTTAAACTTTTAAGTTATATTACAGCATAAGTTATAAATTAAACATTGTAATTAATTAATTTTGAAAGAAAAATATTTTCGATGTTTACATAAAACAGTCAATTTATCTGTACGATTCAATAGTTCTTCATTTTGTATCGAGCACTTTTTATAAAAGTAAATGTTGAACAGTGGAGATTTTAATCTACCTGTTCGTTCACTTTATTGTAATATCATATATATATATATATATATATATATATATATATATATATATATATATATAACGTAGAACTTGTAGAACAGGTAAATTCCGATAGAGACGAACTCAAAAGAACTCAATGTTAAATTCATTCATTTAATTTAACAGAGTAATATAATTTAGGAAAGTTTTTTTTTATATACTACAATTTCAATGGGTAATACATATTTCACCGCACACTGATGACCTGGCGGCTCGTCAGACCCAAGTGATACAACAGTTGATCTTCAAAATATTCCGACAAAAATATTTTTACACAGACGTTCACATGTCCATATTTAGAATAGACATTTGTAAGGGTAATTTACAAAAAATTCCTCGCTCATTTAAAAAGAATACAATGATAGAAAAAAAAGAAGTAATTTTTCTATCATTGGGGTTCTTTCTAAATGAGCGAGAAATTTTTCATAAATTACCTTTATATGTATGTATATATATATATATTAGTCATCCACATACAATCCCGTTTCGCTGTATCACAGTTCATCAGTGTGGCTAGACATATCCACTTGCTTCTAGCCGGGATCGAAACTCGACCGATTTAGTGTCAGTAGGAGTCGCTACTCCCTAAGCCATCTGTGCATGGCATCAGAGAAGGGAAATTTTAATGTCTTGTGTATAAGCAGTGTATACAGATGCCAGTGACCGAGAGAATTCAATTAATTTCTGAAGAGTCACGCTTTATAGCCGAAGTGGAAACTGTTTTTTTAAATTTTCTTCTCCATATATATATATATATATATATATATATATATATATATATATATATATATATATGGACTCCGCAGGTAAAAACAACCTTGTACCACATCCTGCTTTAGTAAGTTGGCCGAACAAATATAATTTCAATTTCCTACAGATTCTTTTTCTATCTCCATTGCTTTGTATATCCCTGCAGTATTAGTTTTATTAGAAAAAATATATCGTTACTAATTCTAGAAATTCAGAATGGAAAACTAAGAAAAATAATTAACCTTCAATATATGCCCGCCTTAATAAATTGCTTTCTCGTTCAATTATGACTACATCGTTTTGCAATTATATTTGAATAATTTACAAATACTAGCATTCACGAAGAAGGCAATGTCGGCTTTAATTATTTTTTTTTAAATTAACAGATTCCATTATAACTGGTGCTATTTCCATGTTTGGTTTGAACATTGGCCCTTTATAATAACATAAATTTTTAATAACATAAATTTTTAAATGCATTAACTATTAGACAAAACAGTCACTCCAGAACGTACAACAGAACTCAGAACTCAGAACTCATAACCCATTATACACTGCCTTCTCTCTTAAGCTGAACACAGCAGTAAATCGTTGGCCAGATTTTCCAAAGATTGGCATAATATATCATGTAGCAGAGCCGCGGCAGTTGAAGAGGCTAACAAATTATGAAGAACTAATAACAACAGGAACCATTTGTCACTTGGTAATATGAAACTCTGCAGGCATCTGTATAAAGTCGGCGATAAAAGCATTGGTATTCTTCGGCTAAAAGCTCAATGATTAGTGGATTGAATCGAAGGACATAAAACTGATCACGTGTATACTTCTATTTGCATAAATGCGCACAACTAAATCCGCTGCTAAGAAGGTCGTTTCTCTGTGTAGGGCCAGTAAGTTTTTTTTTCCGCCTGAAACAATCCTGCACATATATAAATCTACAATCCGCACGTGCACTGAATACTGCTGCCATATCTAGTTGGGCGCTCCTGCTATCCACCTAGGTGTCTTTGAAAAAAATCCAACGGAGAATCTTTTATGTGATCGATCCCGGCTTGGCAGCCAGGACACAGTCGCTTTCTCACCGATGCAATGTGGCTTCCCTGTGTCTCTTCTACAAATACTTTCACGGCTTCTGCTCCGATGAACTTGGCTCACTGGTGCACCCTATATATGAATTTCCTCCAGCAACATGATTAGCAGATACCAATAAATTGTAAACAGAAATTCTACGCCTACAGCTTCTTTTCTCGCAATTCTCGCCTGTGGAATTTCCTTCCGCTTACTTGCTTTCCCGACAGCTACAATCTTCAAGAATTCAAATGTAAAATCAATAGTTATCTCCTGTTTCACTAAAATGAATCCTCTCTCTCATGCTCTTTTCTCCATCCACCCCGCTGTTATCAGTATTCTCTTCCTTCTCTTCCCCTCTTCCTGACACCCGCTGTAACCCGTTTGATAACATTCCTCTTATGTAACTCTCTGTGCACTAATGGCAGTAAAATGCCTTGATTGGGGCTAGATGATTATGAAAGAAATGTGTTTGTGTGTGTATGTATAAATATAGATAGATGAAAGATATGCACAGACTTCGATAGATAGATAGATAGATAGATAGATAGATAGATAGATAGATATGAAAAGACCAGGATAGATAGATAGATAGATAGATAGATAGATAGATAGATAGATGTGAACAGAAGTTGATTTTCAGAGACAGATAGATAAACAAGTATAAACAAATTTATATATATATATATATATATATACCTAAACTGACTCTGTAAGTATCTAAATCCTAAAATTCTACAAAGATAAACTTTAAGAAAAACTTTAAGAAAAACGAATAACCGACAGAATCTAATTCCGTTAACATCCGTCGCACTAAGGCGTTGGATAAGAGTGGGGAAAAAAAAAGAAATCCGCAGAATAAAGACAAGACATACAATACTCCGCAGTAAAGAAAAAAAAACCCAAACGGAACCAAACACAAAAAAATAAGAAAAAGTGCTCGATACAAATACAAACAAATGCAAAAGTACAAATGAAAAGCAGAAGTAGAGCGAAGACACATAACTAATGTATATATACATACATATATATATACTAATATATATATACATAATTATGTATATATATATATATATATATATATATATATACATAATTATGTATATATATATATATATATATATATATACATAATTATATATATATATATATATATATATATATATATATATCAGAGTGAATAAGGAAGGAAGAAAAATTACAACGTCCAAAACATTAATTTAAAACAGTGCTCGATATAATATATAGCTGTGTATATTTATTATAAGTTATATTTTAGAACATGTACAAATATTTATATGTATATCCATTACAAATTGTACATTTTTGTTTCGAGATTGGACTTCCAATGTCTCATCAGTTAGTGTGGAAATGAATGGAAGACCCCTTTTCTTATATTTGGAAGTTGTGTGCGGGGTGTTGTCGGGGCTTAGCGAAAGGGAATAAAGTTTGTAGATTGTCCGTTAGAATTTTGAAGAAAGTGGGGTAGGTAAGGGATATAGTTGATTCATGAAAGTGTATTTTATGACCCTGGCTAGCCTTTATACTTTGGTTTTATTAGAGGGGGAAAATAAGGAGGTGTAAAGGGTGGGATAGGATGGGATTGGACCTATCTTTAATGTTTATTTGTACAATTATAGAATTTTTTGTATTTAAGCACAGTTTTATAATTAATCAAATTTTGTATATTTAACTTTAATTTTGATTTTGGAAGTCACTTTTTTCTATAAAACTTTAAATTAGATTTGATCATAGTCCGTGTGTGTAATAGGTAAAATTTGATATGAGAGGGTTGTTAGTACTGTAATGGTTTATCGCCTCTAGTGGGGGGGGGGGGTTTCTTGTTTTGGCTTGTGCAGTATTTTTCACCATGATTACAAGGTTAGTTCTTTAATGTGTTTGCATTTTACTGTGGTATTATGCCTCTGGTTTAAAAGCTTGTCGCTAGTTATGTATTTAATGATTTCAATTTTTTCTTGAAGGAAAAGGAAACATGGTTCCTTTATTCATTTATCTGTTCTTGCTTGTCTGAGGATTTTCCATTTAACTTTAGGTGTTTTATTTTCGTTTTTTAACTTCCAAAAGTGTTTGGAAAGAAACGTCATATTTTTTTTTTTTTTTTTTTTTTTGTTATTGAAGGATGAGAGTTGATTGTAAAAGTGCCTTTTAAATACGTTCATGGTGTTTCCGATATAAATTTTTTCATCTTTGGGATTTTCCATGAATGAAATCGAACACATATAAATTAGGGATTTCGTTAAATATTTATTAGGAATGGGGCATTGGTTTGGGTTTCTACAGTTACAAAATTTGTTATGTGGCAGACTGGTATTAGTGCTGGGATTATTTTTGTTGTGTGCTTTTAATATTATACTGTTATGTAATCTAATTATTTTTTCTAGGTTGTTGGAGCAGCTATAGCTTGGTTTTATTGTATTTCTATTGAATATTTTGCATAGAGGGTTATTTTTGGGAAAATGCTTCTTTATTAGTTTAAGAAATATATGTCCCAGTTTAAAGTTAACTAACTGATTAAAAAGAGGGTTATATCATATTATTTTCTTGTTTCTATTTTTGCTTGTTGAGCTCTTGAATTTTTCCACAAAGCTAAATTTGGATGATTGATATCCGCTTTCTTTAATGATTCTGTCGTAAATTACCTTGTGCTTATCAAATATTTCTTTATTGGATGAGTGTGTGTTAATGCGGCGTTCGACTGATGATAGGATACGCTTGATAATAGATGGTGGGTGATTAGATTGGGGTTTATATTGATTGGGTTAGCATTATTTTTCATATAATGTTAGAAACTGTTCGATACTAAGTCTAATGTTCTGTCTAGAAAGTCAACTTGCTTGATATTAGGGTTAATTACTACGTTAAGACCAAAAGATTTAAAGACTTTATGAATTAATTTTGTAGTTTTATCGAACTTACCTTCCGTAGATTTATTTATTATCATGAGTTCGTCATCCATATAGAGTCCTATATTGTTGGTGTCAATTTCTTTATACGCTGTGAGGTTGTACAATAGGAATAGTCTTACTGGATCCGAAGATTCTGCAGAATCCAGGGCTCTCATAGATAATTCAATTTTTTTTGTCCACTGTTGGTTGTTGTGGATCAGAACTTATTTTCTATAGTTCAAAATTATTTTGATTTCATGCTTTGAGATGTCCGAATAGAATTCCGCGAATTCCAGGGCAAGATTGAAAAGGCCCTCGGGTATCGATGGGTAAAAATGCACGATGTCAAATTGTAGGAAAATAGCATATGTCATCTTTTATCTCACTGACTTGCATCCTCTCTCTCATGCTCCTTTCTCCATCCACTCCCCTCCCATCAGTATTCTCATTCTTCTTTTACCCTCTTCCTGATACCCCCTGTAACCTGTCACTCTTTCTCATAACATTCCTTCTATGCACCCCCTGCACTAGTGGCAGTAAAATGCCTTGATTGGGGCGATATGATTATAAAAAATAGGTGTGCGTGTGTGTATGTATAAATATAGATAGATGAAAGATGTGAACAGACTTAGATAGATAGATAGATAGATAGATAGATATGAACAGAAGTTGATATTAAGAGACAGATAGACAGACAGATATGAACAAACTTCGATATGAATATATATATATATATATATATATATATATATATATGTGTGTGTGTGTGTGTGTGTGTGTATGTGTGTATGATCTTCTATCTTACTGACTTGAATCCTCTCTCTCATACTCCTTTCTCCATCTACTCCCCTCTCATCAGTATTTTCGTACTTCTCTTACCCTCTGCCTGATACTCCCTGTAACCTGTTACTCTTTCTCATAATATTCCTTCTATGTAACCCCCTAATCACCAGTGGCAGTAAAATGCCTTGATTGAGGCGATATGATTATTAAAAAAAAATATACTATTATAATGTGGATATAAAGTGGGGGAACAATTGTAAATTACAATCAATATATAAACTGATCCCTCACTTTATGGCAACAGTCATCCTTCTTACCCACTTCCTGATACCCCCTGCAACCTGTCACTGTTTCTCATAACATACTTTCTATGTAACCTCCTGCACAACAGTGGCAGTAAAATGCCTTGCTTGGGGCGACACGATTATAAAACAAATGGTGAATAATTGACTGTATGATATCAGTATTGCTTCTTCCAGTTTTGTTGGGAATTTTTCTCACAGTTGAAAGTCGTTTATTGAATGGTGGAAAAATGAACTACAAATTGAAACATTTAAGTTATATTTTGATTGTCTAACCCCTCATCTAATCACGGATTTCTACCTTGTCTGTTTCATGTATTATTTTCGAAAATTTTCGTTAGCAATGGAGTAAAACTACCCATTGCGCTTTTTATTCTCGATTTGTCACTTGAGCTTGTTGCTAGACAAGGCTCAAACGAGCTGACATATATCCCATAGCTGAGTTTTAAAACAGAAAGAAAGAAATATACATATGAAAAGACTGTAACAAACAGATATACAGATCAAAACAAAGATAGCCAGAAAACAGATAGATAAATAGATACAAATAAACAGATATGGACCAGTGTATATATATATATAGCCTGATTGAGCACTCTGGAATAATGGTAGACTTTGAAAAACAGTAGTTACTCTAGCATCTACGCATCGTTCATTCAGCAATAAATTAGAACAATCTCAGCTATTGAGCGTGTATAATGATAATATACACGCTAAAACGTCTGCATTCTTCTACCGAGCGCCCGTAGCTCAGAGGTAGAATCGCCGACTGACGCCAATTCGGTCGGGTTTCAATTCTGGGTTAAAAGCAATCAGATGTCTAACCGTACTGATGAGTTGTGATACAGCGAAACAGATCTGTCTGCGGATGACTCTCTTTCTCTCTCTCTCGCTCTCTCTCTCTCTCTCTCTCTCTCTATATATATATATATATATATATATATATATACATATATATGGGGATTGCTATATTTTACTCGGATTAGACCGTCCTCACATTATCTGTAATGCTTTCTGTCGCCTCTATTACATTATGTGGACTATTGTCCTCATCTTTGTTCCCATTTATACAACATTTCGGCCGTTGTACGCTCCGGCCTTCTTCAAGTGCTGGGAATTTCGAACCGAAGCCTTTATTAAAATCACTTGGGTATATCATCCTCATTCCTTGCGTAATGACTCGATTTTATGTCATCAGTTATCTTGCTCTAACCCTGCAAGTTAATTGTTTATCACTGCTGTTGCCTGGTATTGAACTCACAACTTTAAGAGTCAAGTCAGGAACCAACCAACGTCTATATCCACTGGATATAGACGTTGATTAGTTCTAAGAGTTAAGTCAGGAACTAACTAAGGTCTATATCCAGTGACTCTTAGAGTTGTGAGTTTAATACCAGGCTACAGCAGTGGTGAACAAGTAACTTGCAGGGTGAGAAGGAGATAAATCATGACTTCCAATCTAGGCTCTACGCCAGGAATGGAGTTCATATACCCCAGTGATAGTAATAAAGGATTTAGCTGAAGAAGGCTGGCGCCGGTTTCTTCTCTAGAGGTTTCATAGGATATTTTGGCTCCACAAGTAGCCCCAAAATGTGTGGTTTTAAGATTTTACCCACAGTAGGCTGGCAATACTTACTGTGGTTGCCAACAAAAGTTGCGGTTGTGTTGGGGCACCTTCCCTATTACTCTAAAGATGAACTCTTCCACAGACTATTTATAGTAGTAGTCATACGAATACAGGGGAGGACTACATTACAGGAGATCTAGTCTCACGTCTCGTTATTATCTCGCATTCTCTCGTATTCAACTAACCGTATTGTTACGACGTTATACTAACCTTTTTGTACATATTTCTCTTCTACAATATATTACGTTTATACCGGATTACTTGCGTTGTGTTATTATTTGGATCTATTATTTTGAATTTTGTTTTAATTTCCCTTAAAAACCGGCATGAACTTTAATTTCCCTCAAAAACCAGCATGAACTTTAATTTCCCTTAATTTCGAGACATGATCGCCCAAGCGTGTTTCACGTATGGCATCTATCTATCTATCTATCTATCTATCTATCTATCTAGCTAGCTAGCTAGCTAGCTAGCTTGTTAGCTGGCTAAATAGATATTTCTTCATGTTTGCAATATAACCCACGAATAAAAATAAAAATGTAATTTTCTTCTAAATCACGCATACCAAGTTTCATTATTGTTGGGCATCTTCCCTATTACTCAAAAGATGAACTCTTCCCCAGGCTATATATAGTAGTAGTCATACTACTACAGGGGGCGGACTACAGTGTATTGCAGGAGATCTATTCCTGAGGTTATCGCATTGCTAAGTCTCACGTCTCGTTATTATCTCGCATTCTCTCGTATTCAACTAACCGTATTGTTACGACGTTATACTAACCTTCTATGTACATATTTCTCGACCTTGCGTTCTGTTATTATTTGGATTTAGCTCCTGATCCACAACAGTGCTGAACGAGGTTTCGAACAGAGAAAAAAAAATAGAACTTACGGAAAAAAATAGAAAAACAGCAGTCGCGATAAAGGATTTAAAAAGAACTCTACATATTGTCGACCACAAACAGTGACGTTAGAGGATCTAAAAACAAAAGTACTCCACACAAGGAAGAGAAATTACGTATCACTGTAGTGGCGGCAAAAAGAATCCTACTACGGCTCTAACGAGTCTTAGACGGAGGAAAAATACGAAAAGCAAAATTAATACCCAGAGGAAAAGCTATAAACTAATTTGTACTTTTTATTATTGGCAACATAATTTCTTCTTCGTTGAAGAAATAATTCTATTTTTCTGGGTTGGCATTGCTTGTGGAATAAAAAGAAAATTTCCCCCTCTACCGTAAGCATAAATTTTACGAAAAAAATTCAAAAAAGAAGAAAAACAGTAAAGATTTTTCTCCTCCTGTAACGAAATATGATTTCAAAGCAACAATCGTAGAACTGGTGAAACTCTAGATAAACCAACAAAAAGGCAATGAGAAAAAACAGCTCGAATTTCAAAAAACCCTGATGGAGCAGCAACTACTCAATGAGAAGAAACAGCTAGAATTAGAAGAGAAACAGCAGAAAATGAAGTATAAATTTCTACAAAAACCGCTCGGAATTGCAAAAGAAATTTGACGAGAGAAACAATGAACAACAACAAAAGACACAAAAATTGATCCGACAAGCTATATTTGCAAAGAGTCAAAATGAAGAAAACGAAAATACGTTTACACAAAATATAATATGGAGTTCAGAAGAAAACTTCAATTACGACCCGTATGAAGAACAAACTTTTGCACTATGCTATAGACGATACCAGGGCTTTTATGAAGTCGATTGCAGTAGCTGGTCGGACGAGAGGAAAGTACGATTACACCTTCGCAAACTGGGAACACACGAACACAACAAATTCGTGGATTATATATTTCCAAAGAAAACTCGTGAGTTAAAATTCGCTGAAGTCATAAATCTATTAACAGAATTGTTTAGTCCGAAAACATCTCTATTCTATAAGAGATGGAAATGTTTAAATTTGCGAAAAAAAAGATGATGAATACACCACTTTCGCGTCAATGGTGAATAAACTTTGCGACTAATTTAGACTAGCAGAACTCATGGCAGATAATTTCAAATGCTTAGTCTTTGTACGAGGTTTGATTGCAAATAAAGAAAGCGGAAATTAGAAGGAGAATTTTAACAAAATTAGAAAACGAGCAAAATCTAACTCTACTCCTGCTTCTTCAATGTTATTAGCTGAATATTGCCAGCAGTGTATAAGCATAAAAAATGATTCGAGGAACATTGAAGAAGCAGGAGTAGCAAACATAAAAAATACAGAGGAAAACATGTTTTTCCTCCCCTCCTCAAAGGAAAAACTGGCATTCGCCTAATAGATGTTTTGGAAGAACAGAGAAGAACCCACCTCCAAAACATTGTTATAGATGTGGTGAATACCACTGGTATCAGGATTGCCCTTTTCAATTTAAAACATGACGTAACTGTCACAAAAAGGGACATGAAGCCTCTAAATGCAGAAGCAGAAGTAGAGTGAAAGTAACAAAGACCGAGGAAGGCGAAGGTACTAACATTCGAAAGTATTTGCAAGTCAGAATACGAAACAAAATTATAAACATGCAGTTAGACTCTGAATCTGACATTTCGATAATTAGTTTCCAAACATGGAGACGACTGAATAAATCTACCTTATTAAGAACAAAAGAAATGGAGAAATGAGTCAAAGGTAAGAAAATTAAATTTGAAGGAGAAGTGATTTTGAACGTGACATTCAATGGAATTACAAAAAAATTAAAAATGTACGTATTGAAAAATACTAACAACTTTTTAGGGACTCACTGGATGCAAAGATTTAACCTTTTGAACTTACCAATCAGCTCGTATTGTAAACAAAGTCGAAATCCTGACTACGGAAACCGAACAAATAAAGTCAGAATTAAAAAAGACCTCCCCCGAAGTATCTTCGGACGAGTTAGGCAGATGAAAAAAAAAATATCGGCGAAAATACTGTTAAAGGAAAATGCACAACCATTATTTAGGTAGAAAAGAAATGCTTCTTTCGCTGCATTACAAAAAATAATCAGCGAACTGGACAGATTAACCAATTCTGGAGTTATATCCAAGGAGGAATACAAACATTGGGTAGCACCTGCCGTATACGTTAAGAAAAAGTTCGGGGAAATACTCGTATGCGCGAATATTTCAACAGGTTTAAATGAAGCTGTAATGGATTACCATTACCCACTTCCGAGTTCGGAAGAGATATTTACAAAGTTAAACGGTGGCAGATATTTCTCCAAAATAGAACTGAGCGAGGCATATCTACAGATTCCTGTAGAGGAAGAAAGCTCGAAGCTCTTATGCATCAATACGCATAGAGGTCTATACAAATATGAAAGATAAGCGTTTGGCGTAAAAGTAGCCCCGGCTATCTTTCAGCAAGTTATGGCTACGATGTTGGCGGAATTCGATTTCGCTATAGCCTATCTAGACGACATTTTGATAAAAAGTGAAACGATTGAGCAGCGCACTAAACATATAAAAATAGTATTCAAACAATTTCGTAATTATAGGTTTAAAGTCAAAGAGAAAAAGTGCGATTTCTTCTTGGAAGAGATAAAATGCTTGGGCCATATAATAAACAAAGATGGAAAAAAGCCTGAACCAACTAGATCAAATATTTATATATATATATATGCTCTCACACTCACATATTAGCATAATAAAAATCCTGCACACCGGAATTTTACAAGATAATTCTTGAAAGTGTCGCTATCGAATTTTACCAAATTATAAAACTGCAAAAATAAAAAATTATAAAACTTTCAAAAATATCTCTTTCCTTAAATTTAGCAATTATTTCTAAGCCAATAAACATGACAATAAAAAAATTCAATTAAATTAAAATAAACGTTTAAGTTCAAAACCTTCTATTATTAAAAATGAAAAATATATACATTAATTTCTTAATTTATAATAAAAGTAATGGTTATAATAGCAGTCAAAGACCACAAAGCTCTGCCAAGTCAATGTCAACATCATTTTAGCAATTAGCAAGAGATGATTATTAAAATGAGAATAACTTCAATGAACTTATCTTTTGTTTTTGGATAATGAATATTAAATTGGTATAAATAATAATTATTTTTATGGAAAAAACAGTGTTTTCAGAAAATCTAATGACGTAAATAATCTAGAGGATGTAAAACGTACGAAAAATTATAATCAAACAGCATTATATATTTATTTCTATGGTATCTGTTAAAATACCGTAGCAACAATTCAATTCACTCTATATTTAACCGAAAAAGTAAAAACTCCAAAATCCTTACTGTTTCGTAAACAAAGCTAAAACACAACATACTCTACAACTAAACAAAATATTACTACATGGCAATACACTAGATAACGATGATATATAATATTACCAACTAACTCTCTAACATCTATCATTGAAAACAAATTATATATTTGGCAAAAGAAGACTGATTCTAAAAGGGTACACGGAGTATATGGAAAAAAAATGATGTATCCCATTACAATATTCGTGTACTGATATTGAAATCAAAATGTGGAGATGATTTATATAAACACTTGTATATCCCGCTTTTAATATTTCATCTAACTTTTCAAACTCTAATCTAAATAAAGCAAAAAACATACAGCGATGGTAATTTCTATGTGCAAATTAAAAGGTCAGCCTTTTCACCCTTACCCGAAAAAAATTGTACAATTTTGTCACTTATAAACGCCAGTTAATATGTTCTTGATTTACAGTGCGGACAGGTGAAAAAGTTCAAATATTTGATTAAGAAATAGTTTTATTCAAATATTCACCCCATGAATAAATAATACTTGTGCAAATCAGATTAATTTAACATTAAATATCCTAATGTTCTAAAAATTATTTGTCACAGATGTATATTTTATTTTTGCAAGATTTTAAAACCGAGAATTAACTTTTGTTTACAAAAGTGCCGATCACTCAAAAATGGCGGCAACATTCAAAAATTAAAAAAGGTCTCAAACTTTTAAATTTCAATTAATACAATTTCTGTTTGAAATAAACCAGAGAGTGTTTTGATTACTGGAAATGGTAAAGTTAATCGTATAGCTTTCAATCTAAACTTATTTATAAATGGAACTTTGTCTGTGTGTGTGTGTGTGTCTGTGTGTGTGTGTGTGTGTATCCGTTACCTATAGACTCCGAAACAGCTGAACCAATTTTCTTGAAAATTTACACAGTTCTACTATAAGCGTCTGCGAGTGTTCTTAGCTAGTTTTTGTGTCGTGGTACCCCCGATAAATATCAAATATCGATAATCGAAAAAATCGGATTAGAGAAGGATTGGTCCGATTTTAATCAAATTTGATACACTCATAGACAAAGACATAAGAAACGATATTCAGAAGTTTCAAAGTTGCAGTTCTTACAATAGTGCAGGAAATGTGATACCGATACAAGGAAATCAAAATTTGACTTACATCCATTCATTTTTTCTTTCAGTCTACGGTTTCGCTTTAGCTGGAAACAACTATTGATTTTTAGTCTTTCGTGCCAACGCCCAAAGAATCTGAGCTCCAGGACGATGGATTACTTTTAAAGCTTTCATTGCACCCGAGCAACGCCGGGCTATATTGCTAGTTAAAACTAAAATAAACTTTTTCATTTTTAAAAATTTAGCTTTTAAATTAACTATGCAATTTTTTTTTGATTTCGTCGAGGTGCCTAAATTCTACATTGATGGAACGACACGGATTTTAATGCATTAAGCAATCATCAGGTGCCAGCAACGTACAATTATATATATATATATATATATATATATATATATATATATATATATATGTGTGTGTGTGTGTGTGTGTGTGTGAGAAAAGTGTATGTATATAATTATAAATATCAATATATATATATATATATGCAATTTGTTATATATATTATATTGTTTACATATTATATATGCGTTGCACTTGTTTAAAAGTGCTCAATATCAGTGATAGAGCAGACATATTCATATAGATATGTGTGAGTTTGTAACATTGGGTTTCACGCTTTTGCGATCATCAGACAAACTCTGAAGATCACAAAAGCGTGAAACCCAGGGTTACAAACTCACACATATCTATATGAATATATATATATATATATAGATATATTTATATTCGAAAAAGAATTCCGTTAATCACCCCTAAAATTATAGCCTGAAGATGGAGTCTTAGTTAAAATATGATTCGAGATATGGGAAATTCTGTGTCACAAAAATGTTGAATTAATTATATAACAATAATAATTAGATCTTCTTTTTTATGGAGCAATGTAAAATTAAAAAAATAAACGTTAAGGAACAGCAAATTTTATATTAGCCGTTCTTCATGTTGTTATATATATATACTTTAGAAAAATCTTTTAGATATTCTACGAATTCATGGGTAATACATATTTTTCAGCGAAACCTGCCTCAAAATGTGTATTACGCATGAATTTCTAAGATATCTAAAAAATTCATCTAGATTTTATTACTCTGTTAAATTGAATAAATAAATTTAACATTGAGTTCATTTGAGTTTGTCTATCACAATTTACCTGACTTAAATACCAAATATTCTATTCTATATGTATATATATATATATATATATTGTGTGTATTTTGGCAGCATTTTTTCATTAATGCAGGTTTCATTGAATAATATAGACAAGTTTTGTCTATTAATTTTGTGTAGGATCCGTTCATACCGTCTGATATACTTGATGGTGATGTCGTTGAAAGACAACGCCACCGCCACGGTAGGGATGGACTTATATTTTCAATTCAATTCCCTTTATTGTTAATAACTTAAATGTTCTATGTTTACTGTGTGTTAATATTTATTCTTTGATAATGGCTTATGTGAGCCGAAAGCTTAGACCCGAGAAAAAAAATCAACAATTACTGCGATTTTTTGTTGTCTTTCAACGACATCACCATCAAGTATATCAGACGGTATGAACGGATCCTACACAAAATTAATAGACAAAACTTGTCTATATTATTCAATGAAACCTGCATTAATATATATATATATATATATATATATATATATATATATGTGTGTGTGTGTGTGTGTGTGTGTGTGTGTGTGAGCATACATTCAAGGTCACGATACTGCTGGTTCTGAAAAACCACTGAGGCGCACAATCAGTGCCAAGAGTCATTTATAGAAATTGACTGACTTTTGTCACAGTTTTTATTTAGAATTATTTTTTAAATGCCCGTATGTTTTGAAGAGATTCGAAATGAACTCAATTTTAAGGTTATATGAACAGATCTCTCTGCACTGATGAGGACCTTTATCTGAATTGCGATAACATTTTCTCAAGTTAATCGTTGACATTCAAGCGTAATTGGCCTTTATAACGAACAAAATGGTGCATCCAGATCTTCTAATCTCTCGCCGACAAAACACGAATATTGGCGAATCCTCGGCAGCTACAAACCATAAAAAGGCCAACTGAGAAGTTGAATAAATTTGAGAGAATCGCTTGCTTCGTGCCCCTTCCTTAAATTTCCGAATATGACGTCCAAATATATTTACCTCGTTTCAACTACCGACCTCTACACCCGGTAAATAACATAAAACGAGTTCAATAACAAACGAAAACAGTTACTGAGGAGAAAAAAATATGGCAGCGATTTTATTGACGCTATTTAAAAAATGTCCTGAGATATACAAAAACAGTTATGTTTTCTTTATTATTTTACAGAGTTAGATTCCGTTTATCAGTCAACTAGCAGCATAGCCCGTCGTTGCTCGGATGTAATGAAAGCTTTAAAACTAATCCATGCTCCTAGAACTCCTAGAAATTATTGTCACTAACAGTATAGAGCAGCGTTGATCGGGTGTAATGAAAGCTTTGAAACTAATCCATGCTCCTAGAACTCAGACTATTTGGACGTTGGCACGAAAGACTAAAAAGCAATAGTTGTTTCCATTTAAAGCGAAACAGTAGACTGAAAGAAAGATGAATGGATGTAAGTCAAATTTTGATTTCCTGGTATCGATATCAAATTCGTTCTTTCGTCGTAAACTGAATTTTGAAGGCTAAATAAGTCCTCTGAGTAACTGGTATAATGGCCGAGACTAAGAACTACAATTATACCTATTTATAGCCAAACCCGAAGCAAAAACCAAAATAAAAGAGCTGAAAAAATACAGACACAGAGGCAGATAAACAGACACACACACAAACATCTTGTCTTTATATATATATATATTATCGATTTTCTGCACTATTGTAAGAACTGCACCCTTGAAATTTCTGAATATCGTTTCTTATGTCTTTGTCTATGAGTGTATGAAATTTGATTATAATCGGACCATTTCTTCTATAACGCGATTTTTTCGATTATCAGTTTTCGATATTTATCGGGGGTACCTCGACACAAAACCTAGCTAAGAACACTCGCTGACGCTTATAGTACAACAGAGTAAATTTCCAAGAAAATCTATGCAGCCGTTTCGAATTCTATAGGTAACGGACACACACACAGACACGCGCACACACACACACACACACACACACACACACACACACACACACACTGACAAAGTTCCATTTATAAATAAGACTAGATAATCAACCAAATTAAACCTAATTGCATGAGGGACTAAAAGTATAAGCCTTCACAAAACCTACAAAATATTCTTCTTTATATTTTTACCATCTTCTTTTTTTTATAATCACCTTAGACGGATTAATCCTCAATAAAATTTTTTAATTGTTATTGTTATTATAGATTTTGTTACCCAGACACGTTTTGCTTTCTTCGTGAACAGTTTTTTCCGATTCATTATTGGGCCATTTAATGTTGTTTGAAATTCGGAATAAAAAAAGTAGCTTCATGAAATCTTCTTTTCACAGAGGAAGTAAGCTGATTTTAATGACCGTAGACTAGACACAGAGCAACAGCAGAAATTGCTCTCTTGTAAATTGTAAACCTATTGAAATTGTTCTCTTGTAATTGTTAGGCAGATTGACAAAATTATTTCGCCTAAAGTTAGATAGTAGGCATACACAATTTTTAATAGAATAGTTAAATGTCAGCTGGATACAACATATTATATGTGAAGCTACTAAGAGGGTAAAAAGCGATTGAGGTTTAGGGGCCATTATTAGGGATCTAAGCAAGAAATTTGGTAACATCTTATTTGAGCTGCAAATAGATGTCAGACATGCAGTGGCATAGGCAGTATTTTATTACTTCAAATATTATTTTTAGTGGATACTCATATTTAAATGGACGCTTCGTTTATTTGTTAAACAGTATATTGATTTATTTTTGTCTACCGGAATATTCGAGAAATTAAAAAAAAGACTAATCATCCTAGAGGAGGATTCGAACCTGCGTCTACCTGGACAGACGAAACATTAGATCTGCCGTACTTTATGCCAGCTCAATCAGAGATGTCTTTTGCCGATCAAGCTAAGCTGAATTGTGTCTTTAAAGGAAATCTTTTTTCGTCATCAGTCAGTTAAGTGCTACACCTAATATACGCTTGAGCGATCATGTCTCGAAAGAGACATGACTAACTGGGCAGAAGATTTTCACGCAGTAGGCTGCCATTATTTTCTACGGTAGACTAGTTGTCTACCAAGGCTATAGAACACAATCTGTCCTGTTATTTAACCCATAGCTGGAGGGAGAAGCGACAGATTTATCCCTGTCCGAAGGCTATAGAACCCAATCTGTTTTATTATTTAACCCATAGCTGAAAGTAAAGACGAATGAATATTTTTTCAAATGATATAGAACCCAATATGTTATGTTCCTTTACTCAATAGCTAGAGGAAAGAGACGGATTAATACATTACCCAAGGCTATAAAACCCAATCTGTCCTGTTATTTAACTCAAAGCTGGAGGGAAAAGGTTATAAGTGAATGCAACGAATTCGACTGGAATTCGAACTCGGCTCTCTGTTTTCTTATTCCGAACCGATATCTACGTGAAATTTCATATCTGCTCAATATCGTATTCAAATTTAAACAGATCAGTTTCTAAAAAAGTAATAGATGTTTTACATTTTTTAATGACAGATTTTCTCACTTTAATTGTTATTTTTACTGGATATTCATATTTGAGTAGACGTTCTGTTTTTTTCTATTTTTATTTTCGAATTACTTCCAGACACTGTGAAGACAACAGATGTTTAACCTATTTTCATAACACGGTTGAAATGGGTTCACTACAGAAAATAATTTTAACAAAGTTTCCCCCCTTTCAAATATCTGTGCTTTTCTTGCTTACTTGACGATGCATCGTTGTGACAACCTTTAAACCTATTTGCAACCAACAAGAACAGGACTGGCTATAACTGATTTTACAAATATCAGCCTACTTAAAAAAAGAACGTAATTCTTTGCATCAAAGATACGTCTGAGGAATCCTGAGAAATACCAACTATAAACACACGTGAAAAACACTCTGTTACATGATCTCACTTTTTGTAAATTTATTTATAAAGCTAATGTATGTTTATTTACTTCAACTGGAATTTATTTTTTTAAATATCATTACTTCTATACGCAGTACTATTAAAATAAAAATGGATACCAACGGAATGTAAAAAAATATGAAAAACTTCGAAAGTGCAAATTTTAAGGTAGAAACATCCCTCTTAAACGTGTCGGAGATTAACAAAATCACTGCTAAAAAAGAGTAAATGTTATATTTTCTAGACTATTGATAGAAGCTTTAAACTTCAGCTGGAAAAACGATCAATTATATGAGACGCAACAAAGCATGTTTTTCGAAGAAACCAAAAAAATGCTCTTACAATCTTCTCTGTTTGGAGAAGTCATATTTAAGCCTCCAGATTCAAAGTTGATAAATATTTAGTGTATTTTAGTAGTATTTAGTATTTAGTAGTATTTAGTAGCCATTATGGATAGAAGCGCTAAAAACCTAATGTCCAGTAACCCATATTTTACCAGAGTTCATATTGCAATATTTTGATGTTGATGGTTTTCACTAGTATTTTGATGTTAATGGTTTTCTCTCGTAATATTTTGCCAATTTCTTTTACACTAATGATTTTCTCTGTTCATCTCTATGTTTGGTCGGCTTAGGAGATTTTTTAAGCTTAGCATATGTGCTGATTCCTTGAGTTGACGTAGTTTCCAGTAGCGTTCTCTATCTATTATTTCAATTTCATCCCATAGGGAGCGGTAATTCCCTTTTCCCTCCACATGTGGCCAGCTTTCCCCTCGTGTTACGGCTTTGCAGTGTTTTTTAGCCTTACCTTAACGGGGCGGCCAGTCTCTCTTTATCTTTTTTCCACAACTACACTGAATGTCTTACACTCAGTCTTTAGCCATGTCCTTCTCTATTAGGGGTCTTACTCAAAAGAGGTACCTACGAAGTGTGGAACCACTTCTGAAGATTGTCCTGATGTTATGTGAACCACAGATCCTTTGTATTTTTTCCAATAACCCCTTCACATCAGGTAGACAGAGCGAGGCTGTTTTCTGAGAGTTGTTACTCTCATGCACCCCCCTTTCATGCATGTTGGAGTTGTTGTCATGTACCCTTGATAATTGTTTCGTCGTAGGGTACTGTTTATACTGACCATTTCCTGTTCGTATGACTCTGGGTTGCCGCTTATGACTTTTGCTCGATGTTGAAGGCAGCGGAAGATCCCTTTCTTTACATTGTATGGGTGTTTGGAATTGAAGTCGAGGTATTGTTCGGTGAATGTTGGCTTGCGGTATACGGATATCTTGAATCCCACCTCTGTTCAAGTTTTTTAGCACATTTGAATGCCAGTTTTTGTCACTCTCTTTTTTCATAGTGAACTGTATGAATGATCTTATTGAGTTCACAAGGTCGAGTAGCGTTTTGACCTCCTCCTGGTGTGGCCAGAGTATGAAGGTATCATCAACGTATCTCTCTCATAGAGTTTGCTTTAGAACTGTGAATCCTAATGCCATCTCTTCAAAGTATTCCATGTATATGTTAGCTAGTAATGTTGATAATGGTGAGCCCATTGCTAAGCCTTCATCCTGCCGATATATGTGTGATCCCAATCTGAAGTGTGTGCAGAAAGTTATCATCTCCATCGGGTTGTCTAGTGGAACACTGGTGCGTTCTCCTAGGGATGAGTCCGAGGCCAGTCTGTCCCTAACTCCCGACAGTGTCTCCACCGTGGGTACCTTGGTGAACAGACTCACAACATCAGGCTCACCATATGGTTGCATTGCTTTGGAACATCTTTGATAAGTTCCACGAAGTAAGCGGGGTTTCGAAAATATGATTGTGACTTTCCTATCAGTGGCCATTTATATCTATAAGGAAACTAACAATCGGCCTGAGCTGAATGCCGTCTTTATGAAACTTAGGTAGACCATACGTGTGAGGTTGCTTGCTGTAACGTTGAGACAACTGCCTGTATGTCCTAGGCTGAAAGTGATCCTTCATTAGGATCTGCGACAGCTATTGTTGTTTTCAAAGTAGTGTCTTTCTTTACCTTGCTATACCTACCACTTGTAATGAGGTCTTCCAGTTTCTTGGTGTATTTAGTTCTGTCCATCACTACAGTTGCATTGCTTTTATCAGTTGGTAGTATGATGATGTTATTATTCCGCTATAGGGTTCTGACTACCAGTGCCTCCTCTTTCGTGATGTTTGGTTTGGGTGGCTTGGCTTTCTCCAGTGTCTGCCTCATTTTTAATCTTCGCTCATCCGCCTGAGCCTGAGGGATGTTCAAGGCTATTTACCCAATACAGCAATGTCTAAATATAGTATCCGCTTAATGGTTGTTGCGAAGTTGAGACCCTTGTTCAGCACTGACTCTTCAGAGGCACTCAACTGATGTTGACTGATGTTGACTACTGCCTTCACAACTGAGTGGTGAATCTCATGTATCCTCTTCAGATCTTTTAATCTATTTAGTTTCTGTACCTGGTAGACCTTGACAGCGTCGAATTCTTGCCTGAATGATTTGTCCAATTCGTACCGGATTCTTTTTCGGTTTTTTTATCAATGATCCTGCTGAAGAATGTTTCGAGCCTCTGGGAGATATCGGTATGTAATTTCCATAATATATCCCAGTGATTGTAATAAAAGGTTTGGTTCGAAATTACCAGTACTTGAAAAAGGCCGAAGCGTAGAACGGCCGAAATGTCGCACAAATGGCAACAAAGATAAGGGCAATAATCCGAATAATATAAATATTGAAAATAATACCTCATATCTGAAATATAAACAAATACTTGCTTAGAAGCTGTTATAAGATGAAGTTTGCGATGGATTAATCATTTATTATCCCCCTTGAATTTCTTGCGCTTTAGGCATTATTATATCCGTGATATAATAACACCCAAGTTCACGGACGTATTTGAATGACTAAAAAGAAAATGAATGATAAAGATGTTTTTTTTCCCAGTGTGAATTTTATATCAGTAAGACATACACAAAACTATATATACACATGTCCCACGCTGAGAATAGTATATCACATATATTGTTGTGGATTCAAGAGGAGTAACCGCCAAAATAATGAACAACAAAGACAGGTATGGAGATAGAAAGTAGATTATATTGAACGTAATATACAAACTGGAACCCAGGAATACTATCAATAGAAATAAATATATACAAATCTTGAAGTGAAATAGTATGTCCGAGTAACTTATTCTAGCTGAGTGGAGCCCAGAGCTAGTCTGGTCTCTTTTTGAAGGTTACGAGCCTGGCTCCTCATTTCTTTCCTGCATTTGGTTTGTGTGTTCTTCTATGGGTAAATCTTTCTCCCTGTATTGTGCATATATCATTTCTTAGTCCGTTTATTATTGTTCCAGGTTCTCAATGTGCTATATTATTTTGTAACATTCTGAAGTAAACTTGTTCACCTGCTTTGAATGCTTTTTTCGTAACTATGGGTTTAATAAGTACTGATTGCACATTCTTCTTTTGCTCGAGTTTTGTTGCGAATTTCTTACCTCGCCCTTTACTGCTTGAGAATACCTCTGCAATTTGTTTGTGTAACTCTTTTTTTTCAAATTCGTAGTTTCTGTCGATACGCTCTTTATTTTTTTTTTACAACAAGAGCTAATGGGTAAATCCCATACCTTGAACTTCTGCATCCAGTCCGTTCCTACCAGGTTATGCGTGTTTTTATCACGTATATTTTTAACTTTTTGGTTTTTCCCTGAAATTTCACATTTACGATTATTTCACTTTCGAAAGTGATCCGTTTTCCTGTTACCGATTTAGCAATTTTTTTGTACGTAACATGGTCGGCCTATTCAGCTTGGCTGTAGATTGATTATTGTTAAGTCCGAACCTGAATCCAGTTGTAATTTGATCTTCTAATTCAATATTTCAAGTTCTACGTATTTCATCGGGTTTTTTATTTGCTTTCATTTCCACTCTAGTAGATCTTACCCTACTAAGCTGGCTTTTGTTTCTGCATACAGCAGCCTTGTGTCCCAACTTTCCACACGCAGGGCAATTTTCGTATTTGAACCGACAATCTCTAACCCAATGCAATCCACCACATCTATAACATGCAGAAGTGGGGGTTGTTTTTTTATTTGATTTCTCTCACTACTTACTTTGTATCTTTTTTCATTGTCGTTAAAACCTGGTTTTATTTTTGGGGAGGGTGAAAAATAATTCTTTTTTAAACTTACGAATATGCGTGACTCCTGCTTCTTCCGTATCTTTACTGTTTTTATTTTAATAGTTAGGCATTTTTGGCAATCGTCTGATAGTTTTTGCAGCGTTCAACCTGGTTTATTTTGGAGATTGGTCAGCATTCGTTTTTAACAGCGACTAGTCTTTGGACAAATATGAGTCATTTAAAGTTATCTGAAGTTGGCTCTGCTTATTTAAAGTCGTCACAATGTTTGTTGACGATGGCTGCGAATGTTAAATACTCATCCTTTTCTTCTTTCACGAGATTAAGGCATTTTCGTTTTTTGTGAAACAAAGAATTATGGGGACTGAATAACTCAGTGAGGCCTGTCACTGCTTCCTCGAACGTTAAGTCATTCGTCTTCTTTGGTAGAATATAATCTACAAATTTAGTGTTTTCCTCCGTACCTAATTTTCTAAGAAAAAGCCTTAACTATTTTCTATCCAGTTCTGAAAATTGTTATTAAAAATATCTTCAAATCGTCAGTAATATTCTCCTAACTTTTTGTCTTCATCAGTCGAGTACTTAAAGGTTTCTATCGCGTTCCACACAGCATCTTGCGAAAACATCTCTTTTTTCGTGTTCCTTTAGAGCTGTACTTGTTAATTTTAGTAACTGTTCTTGTATTTATAGTCTTTCTTCATTTGTCTTTTGCATTTCCATTTGTCTTTCTTCTAATTTATATTGTCTTTCTTTATTTCTTTTTATGATTTCTAGTATTTCTTTCTGAATGTCATCCATGGTTTGCGGCTTTGATTCCGTGAAGGATTTGGTTTTTTAACTATTGCTTTCTGGCAATTAACCTCGTAGAAAATTCTGTGGAAAATCTTTCTTCAGAAAGAGACAAAAATATTCCCTTTTTACAGTTTATTAATTCTATCGCTTTTTGTTCAAAAGTTGTAATGCCAGCAAATTATCTACGATAGTGTCGCCAAATTCTTTGTTGTCGAGCTGTGTGGTACTATAGTTTTTACGTTGTTCTGTGTGAGTTCTGTTGTTGTGTGGTATACGTAAGTTTGAATCTCCAGTCGCAAATTTATTGTGGTGACTCATGTTCGATATCTTCATAGCAAACTTGTGGTGATTCGTGGTATATGTGTACGGGAGTTCGAGTCTTCGTTGCTAATTCGTTGTGGCGAGTTGTGTACGAATCTTCGTCGCCAATTTGTTATGCGACTTGGAGTATACGTGAGTTCGAGTCTTCGTTGCCAGTTGTGGATTCCGGAGGAGGAACCACCAAAATGATGAACAACAAAAACAAGTATGGAGATAGAAAGTAGGTTATATTGAACGTAATATACAAACTGGAATGCGGATTAGTCAATTCAGGAATACTATTAGTAGAAATAAATATATACAAGTCTTAAAGTGAAATAGTATGTCCGGGTAATTTATTCTAGCTGAGTGTAGCTCAGAGTTAGTCTCTGGGTAACTTTGGTATCTGTCGGAACTCTTTGATAACTGCAAACGGATCTCTACGATTACTCTCCACTGTAAACCTGCAACTGCAACTGTGATTCCAGATCGAGATAACTGTTCTCTCTATGTACTCTCAGTCGAGTTCATTATCATATACAAAAAGGGGAGATGCCACAGCATATATGTACACAGGAAAGCAGAGTTTAAGAATAAACAAAAGTGAAGGGTTTTGCATAAAATATGGAAATATTCCTGTGTCTAGAAAAGCCATATTTTGGACTCCAGATTAAAACAAACTGGATTCATCTACCACGTCCCAGACGAGCACATATTCCCCGAACGAAAAACAGGAGTTTTGATTTTGTTTTCAAATTGGGGACTGCTAGCGAAAGTTTCATTCTATATATGGGAATTATACATTACCATGGACTTGAAAATCTGCTGGGGAGGCAGATTTAGATTCTTTAAGGGCCATGGGTGGGGGTGGGGGCAGCTAGAGAAAGCAAATTTACGGTTCAGATACTGAAAATGAAGTTAAATTTCTTTCATCACTGCATGGTGTGACATCACTAAATGGTTGGTATGTAACCCATTTTACAAATTAACACTAAAGGAAAATGAGTGGCTTCTCTATCCTTACACTGTGTACCAGGAATTTCAAATTTTTAAATTAAACAACTCGGCAAGTACCTCAATCGATTAAAAGAGCGATAAAACCGGAAATAGGATGGAAGAACATGATAGAGATATGGGTGACAGGAAATCGGGATAACAAAAATAAGGGGTGGATATTTTCGGTGAGACCTATTAGAAAGACACCAAGATTGATATATATATATATATATATATATATATATATATATATATATATATATAATCATTCATTTAATTATGAATTAAAAGTACATTGCGACACGGAAATTTCTATGTTTCGAGATTTATCAGGCAATGTTAGATGTTGGTATTGAAAATTATTTACATTTACCTTCAAGACCTAGCCACATATATATATATATGTATGTATATATATATATATATATATATATATATGTGTGTGTGTGTGTGTGTGTGTGTGTGTATGTGTTTGTGTGTGTGTTATGCATCACTATAGGAGATCTAAACTATGGGAATAGATCAAAAGTTTTCCGATCAAGAACCGTGATCGACCAGCTCTCAGATGCTCCCGGTATCAGAAAAGAAGAATTGTGAAGAACTAAAGATGAAGGAAACGGTTTGAAGAAAGTTTTAAGAAGTTTCCGTTTAAAGACGATTAGATAGGTATATATGGCAATAAAAAATGTCTTACTCTTTGAACAAACTCTGAAAAAATACTCAAAAACATTTTTCAGGCTAAGCAGGCATACAGATTAACAAGTGTATAAAATAAGAAATGAAAGAAAAATATTTATAAAAAGAAATCCTTTATCGAAGAAATTAGTACATTATATCAATAGTTCATCGGTTACTTCTGTAAAAATTAGATCTATGTTTAAAATCATAGTTTAATCTGAATAAACAGTCAATACTATAACACACCAAGAAACATTGACAGTGCTCCATACATAGAATATGGCCAGAATATCAAATGTTGGCATTCTATTTTAGACACATCCATTAAATGTGGGAAACAGAAAAAAATCGGTTTACAAATTGCCCCAAATTTTACAAAAAATCTTTTCTCACACAGGGCCACATTCTATCTTTCTTAAAATTTTCCTACCTCATTTATGCCTATCTCCACCCTATCTATCTATCTATCTATCTATCTATCTATCTATCTTTATATATATATATATATATATATATATATATATATATCGATTTACTAAGCGTTGCTTAGATGGAACACAAGCCTACAAGTATGGAGCACATAGTGAGTATCAAACTCACTACTCGGTTGTAAATTAAACCATTTGATATTTTGCGATTTAAGGAGAGAGAAGCCTCTGCATATTGAAATAAATCAGTATTTATAATCGCTTTAAATATATGTTGAGTTTTCTTTCTCCTTGGGCTTCTTGACAAAATACAAAGGAGGATCTGTAACGTGGTTGATACTAACTTGACAGACCGGCTGCAGCCGCTCTCACACCGGCGTGATGTAGCTTCCCTGTGCCTCTTCTACAAGTACTTTCATGGCTTCTGCTCAGATGAGCTTAGATCACTGGTGCCGCCCAAGCACGAATTTACACGAGATACTAGATTAGCAACTAGGTCCCACCCTTTTACAGTTAAACAAATAAGATTTAACCGTAAATTCTACTCCAACAGCTTCTTTTCTCGCGCTTCCCGCCTGTGGAACTCCCTTCCACAAGTCTGCTTTCCCGACAGTTACAATCTCCAGGTGTTTAAATGTAGGGTCAATAGACACCTCCTATCACACTAACTCCCAACTATTCTCACAACACTCTCATCTACCTAACCCTCATTCTCGGTATCCTCACCCGCCTATCACCCACCCTCTGTTATGTCCTATATTTAACCAGCCTTTCTCCTCTCTACGTAGCCCCCTGCACAGTAGTGGCAGTGACATGCCTTGCTCGGGGTGAAACGCTTATAAAAAATATATATATATATATATATATATATATATATATATATAATCCTTGAAGTGTGAACGGACTTTTTCGACTTCGAAACTGTGGAGTTAAAATACGGTATTGACAGACTGGAAAATTTCGCTAATAAACAGAGCATGGTATTGCTATGAGATGTTCCTTTTTCAGTATGGAAGTGAATGCTGGACAATCTCATCAAAGATGAAGGAAAAACTTAAAGCAACTGAAATTTGATTTTACAGTAGGATGCTGCGGATATCATAGATCGAGCATGTGATCAAAGATGAGGTTTTGGATAGAATGGAAATGAAAAGAAAATTATAACAGAACATCAGGAAAAGACAGCTAAAGTTGCTGGGACATGTAATGAAGAAGAAGGGCTTAAAGAATCTGACACTCACATGTTAGATAGAGGGAAACCGAAGCATGGGAAAGCAGTGAGTATCATACTTGATGCACCTAAGCATGTGGAGTGCGGAGCAGGATTTTGGTGTGGTAATAGTAGAAAGCTTGCACTGAGCCCCCAGGAATAGAGAGACTTAGAGGGTCATGATCGCCTACATCCAGAAGAGACATGTAACTTAGAAAAAGAAGAAGAATCTTTCATATGTTGTATTAAGTTTTATTCAGTTCTGAACATGGTCCAATAAAGGCTGGGTGGTTCTGTCGATCTTCTAAGGATCTTCCAACTTTTCTCAGATGTGCCTATCTTTAGTTAAACCGTTTATATTTCGGTGCAGCCAAGGGCAGAACTTGTCTCCGCTGATGCTCTGGTGCGACACAGCTCAATGTGCAGTTTAATATAACATATAGTTGGCTCAATCAAGACTGGGTCATCACATATCGATTTTACTATCTAAACATATTTATAAATGGAACTTTGTATATATATATATATATATATATATATATATATATATATATATATATAAGACAAGATGTTTGTGTGTGTGTCTGTTTATCTGCCAGTATGTCTGTATTGTTTTCAGCCCTTTTATTTTAGTTTTTGCTTCGGGTTTGGCTTTAAGTAGGTATGATTGTAGTTCTTAGTCTCAGCCATGATACCATTTACTCAGAGGACTTATTTAGCCTTCAAAATTCATTTTAAGACGAAAAAAACTTATTTTATATCGATACCAGGAAATCAAAATTTGACTTACATCCATTCATTTTTCTTTCAGTCTACGGTTTCGCTTTAACTGGAAACAACTATTGCTTTTTAGTCTTTCGTGCCAACGTCCAAAAAGTATGAGCTCCAGGACCATGGATTAGTTTTAAAGCTTTCATTACACCCGATCAACGCTGGGCTATACTGCTAGTGTACAATAATCTCATATTGACAGTAAAATCAATTCAATTCAGTCTGCTGGTACACGCTGGCTTATATCCCATCCATTATATATATATATATATATATATATATATATGGTATTTACATTATTCGAACTGTTGTCCTTCTCTTTGTTGGCATTTGGAGCACGTTTCAGCCGTTGTACACTCCAGCCTTTTCAGGTGCTAGTAAGTTTAAACCGAACCCTTTATTATAATCAGTGGGGTATATCTTTCTCATTAAAATCACTCTTTATTATTCTTTATCATTCTTTATTCCAATCAGTGGGGTATATCATTCTCATCCCTTGCGTAGTAATCCCTCTTTTTGAAAGTTTTTGGGAGTTATCTCCCTCCAACCCTGGAAGTCACTTGTTCACCACTGCTTTAGTCTGGCATTGAACACACAACTGTTTGGGTCAAGTCACAGAAACTAACCACCGTCTATATCCACTGCGCCGTGTGTACATTAGTGTTCAGTTCGAAATTCCAAGCACCTGAAGAAATACTGTAAACACTGCCTTATCTCAGAAATATAGACAAATGTGTCTGAATATATATATACATATATATTTATATATATATATATATATATATATATATATATATATATATATATGAATAAAGACAATAAGGAAAAGATTATTTGCCAACTTATTTTGTCTCACGTTAGAAAATGTAAGGCTTAAATTTTAAAGCTTTTTTTACGAAAAATATATTTTTATTTCTGTTTATAAACATATGCTAAAAATAAAGAATACTACTTTTACCTTAGTCTTAGAGGACGAAAAGCTTTCCTAATGAAAATATTTTACAGATATATTATATTCATATTTGAATTATATATATATATATATATATATATATAATTTTTCGCTTTTAAGTTACTAAGCTTTAAAAAAGCTTACGGAAGATGGTTTTAAAAACTCAAAATTAAATTCTTACGTAACGGTCAAAAACCTGAGTACCAATACCAAAACGAGAGATAAAAAATAACATTGAAAGTGAATATAGAAATGGTCGAAAGAGTTTGGGATACAAGAAATTATGGACAACTTTTATATTCCTTAAATCTTACAAAGCCGATAAATGTTACGATGCTAGAAAAACTATTTCCCGGCCGTATTTTAAATACACAATATTCAGTACAAGAACATTGGAAGTTTTATGTATAGTTGTTGTTATGTACGTGTCTGAGTGTCGGTTTGTGCGTCTGTTTTCTTACGTGTGTGGGTTTCCGTATCGGTTAAAAACGTTTACACATATCCGAAACAGATATATTGCTGACAATTTCTCAAATTGACTAACAAGCTGATTCCTTCAAAATTATAATCTTTGATCATTTGATGAGATATTTGAAAGGGAGTAGGCTTGAGCAGTTTCCAGTATCCGTGTCTATCTGTCTCTGTCTCTCTGTCTCTGTCCCTGTCTGTCTGTCTCTGTTTCTGTCTGTCTGTCTGTCTTACTGTCTGTCTCTGTCTGTCTGTCTGTCTGTCACACACACTCTCTCTCTCTCTCTCTCTCTCTCTCTCTCTCTCTCTCTCTCTCTGAGTGATTAGCTAAACGAATACGTTTTGGATTGCCAGTTAGAAAATATCAGTTCATTTCCCTTTTGGAAAATATTTCATTCCTTTCTCCTCGTCCTCCTCCTCCTCCTCTGCCTACTCTTCTTCCTCCGACTCCTCCCGAATCTCGTGTCTTGTGTAATTAATTTAATAAATGAAATGCCAAGTAAATTAACTAAGCCGCCAAAAGACAAGTTAGTTCGGTTGAACGAACGAAGATACAAACACCCACTACGTCGAAAGCAGCAAAAAGAAAGAAAGAAAGTGAGATACTTTGAGCTATAAAGGCTACAACAATAAACGAAAAACAAATAAAAAAACAAGAAAATGGAGAGAGAGAAAGAAAACTATAGAAAAAAATGTAAATTAGAATGATTAACAAACTTGAGTAGAAAGAGAGAGAGCGAGACTTAGCGAGACTTAGCGAGAAGATAGGCGAAAGAAAGAAACGAATCCCTCGTGTAAATGTAAATAAGAAAGAAAGTCAATCAGTTAAGTGCCATACGTGAAACACGCTTGGGCGATCATGTCTGACTGGGCAGAAGATTATCCCGCAGAAGGTTGCCATTGTTTTCTGCAGTTGACTGGTTGCCGACCAAGGCTATAGAACCGAATCTGTTCTGTTATTTAACCCATAACTGGAAGGAATAGACAGATTATTACCTTTCCCAAGGGTATTTGCGCGTAAGTGAATGCAATGAATTCAGCTGGAATTCGAACTCAGCTCCTCGAGTTTTCGTTCCGAGACGATATTCACTGCACTACAACGCACATCCTCAAAACGAAAGAGTTGGTAAAAATGAAAGAAAAGGTAAAATGAATAAAACATATAATAAAAAAAAAGAAATGCGTTGATAAAAGTTTTCTTGTGACGGGTTTCATCGTTTCGGATTTTATAAGACAGAAGACATGCTTACTTTGGTGCGACTACACATGCGCGCAACGGAAAGGTGACGATTTTTTAAATACATATTTAGCGTATATAAGCTAGCAGATTTCATTAAAATTATTTTTGTCTTTTTTTGTGTTTTCATCACATTTTTTTTATTAAATAACCCATTGTGATAACAGAAGATATGCGAAGAAATATAAAATGTTGTAAAAACCCCGACAAAATTTACTGTGGATAATATCGTGATGAAAACACTTTCAAAATATATTCATTTACATCTAAATAAATTACTGTTTCTTTTAATTAGAATAGTATTTCTTCATTCAAAATTCTAATTAGCCTCATTAGGCTGTTCATATTATATTTTTTCAAATTTTTTACAGATTTCTGCTATCAATTCCTGCAGGTGCTAGTATGTGCACACACGCACACTATGAACTGTGATACAACAAAACAGGCTTCTATGTGTATGACAAATATATATATATATATATATATATATATATATTAATCATGAGACATTCTAAACATCGTATTTTGGTTTTAATTTCAGTTGAAAATAAAGACAAAAATTATCCAACATTGGGATAATATTTTATTAAATTGGTTCAAAGCCTTCACATGAGCTATCTTCCGAGAGGTTATAAGGACGGTAACACAAAAACATCCACAGGATCATTTAATGCTGCGGCATCATGTAACTCATGATATATACATACATATATATATACATATATATATAAATAAATAAATATATATATATATATATATATATATATATATATATATATATATATATATATATATATATATATATATATATATATATATATATATATATATATATATATATATATATATATATATATATATATATATATATATATATATATATATATATATATATAATATATATATATATATATATAATATATATATATATATATATATATATATATATATATATATATATATATATATATATATATATATATATATATATATATATATATATATATATATATATATATATATATATATATATATATATATATATATATATATATATATATATAAACATCACAGCGAAACTGGGTCTAAGTGACTGTTAACAGGTAAGCAAGCATTTCTAACTATAAAGGAACCATAAAGACGATTTTCCCTCATCAACCCAAGAAAAACTGAATTAAGTAAGAGAATCCATGAAATCCCAAAACAAATGTGCAATTTATTAAAGATTTCTTCACATGTCAAAAAATGTAAGGACAAAAGTTAGTGAATTTCTTTGTTCCAGAAAATGAGTAATAAACAAAAAAAAAACACTTTAATAAAATATGACATCAAAAACTTCTACCCAGTAATATCTAAAAAAATGTCTCTGGAATCTTTGAATTTTACTAAGTAGTTCATAAGTGCAAAATCGGAACATAAACAAAATTATACATTACCGAAAATCTATACTTTTCCAAAATGGTGAGGTGTGAATTAAAAAGTCAAAAAAGGGCATCTTTGATATACAACAAGGTTTGATTGACGCAATTGAGGTCTTCGAACTATTAGGCATGTATATTCAAAATAAAATCTACAAAAGAGTCCTCGTATACAGCAACAGATTTTATAGCAATGACTGGTTGATGACAGTGCTGGACAACAGAGTAGCATATGTCAAGATAAGGAAATTGCTTTTCAACCACTTCAAGAGCCTCAGTTATGAAAAAGAAGTAGAAATTAATAAAAAAAATGTTGTCTAATATTTAGATGCATAATTTAATATAGAAACTCGCATCATCTATAAAAACCAACAAAGATTTGAGGTATGTGAACACGAGATCTAACCATCTTGCTAACAAAATCAAACACATTCCGAACAGAATAGAACACGTTATCTAAACATTCCTCTAACAAAACAATATACGATTACAGAAAAAAGATCATGAAAGGGCTTTAAATAAAAATGTTCATAAAAAATTAGAATATAAACCTCAAATAATTAAGCAAATGAAGAATAATGTGAGGAAAAAAACATTATATGGTTCAACCCATCATTTAATTTAGAAGTAAAATCTAATATAAGAAAATATTTTCGAATTATTTAATATACACATTTTTTAATAATCGTATCGTCTTAAGCAAGGCATGTTATTGCCACTATTTTGCAGGGGGTTACATAGAAAGAAAGTTAAGAGAAAGAATGACAGATTATGGGGTACCAGGAAGTGGGTAAGAGAAGGATGAGAATACTGATGCGAGTGGATAGAGAAAGGAGCCTGAGGGAGAGGATGCAGGTTACTGAGATAAGAGATGACTACTGACTTCACATTTAGAATTTGGGTGATTGTAGCTGTCAGTAAAGCAAGCAAAAGAAAAGGGAATTCCACAGTCGGAAAGTGCGAGAAAAGAAGCTGCTGGAGTAGAATTTGCGTTTAAAATTTATTGGTTTCATAGAAAAAGGGTGGGACCTAGGTGCTAATCTTGTGGCTCGAGTAAATTTATATATAGGGGTCACCAGTGAGCTAAGTTCATCGGAGCAGAAGCCGTGAAAGTATTTGTAGAAAAGACACAGGGAAGCCAAATTGCGCCTGTGAGAAAGTGACTTTATCTGAGCTGCCAAGTCGGGATTTATCACATGACAGATTCTCCGTTGAATTTTGTCAAGAACACTTAAGTGGATATCAGGAACACCCGACCAGATATAGCAGCAGTATTCAATGGACGGGCGGATGATAAATATTTATATGTGCAGGATTGGTTCAGACGGAAAAAAAAACTTCCTGACCCTACACAGAGAACCGACTTTCTTAACAGCGGATTTAACTATGGATTCTATATACATTTCCGTAAAATCTCGGAATTGCATAAGATATTCAATAGAAATACAGTTAAATTAAATTACAGCTGCACATGCAATTTAGAAAATCACATAAAGAACAAAACGCGGAGAATTTGAAACAATTACGTTCATCATAATATCGTTAATGAAAAATGTAACTTCCCAGAAAAAAAACAAATGTCTCCTTGACAGAGTTTGTAAAAGAAAAGGAGTTCTTTACAAAGTAAAATTACAGAATACAGATGAAGAGGAAAAATATGTTCCGAAGAACAATTTAAAAGACGTTGATATAATCACAAATCTACATTCATGCTAGAACACTATAAAGTTGTCATAAATTAGCCAGTCAGGTGCGGAAATTAAAATAAATAAATGGTAAAACCCCTTATGTAACTTGGAATATATTAAAAAGGTCAGACGATGTCCGCAGATTGTGAGAAGAACAAAAGTTAACCATGGTATCATTTCTAGGACGAGGAAGTTTGCTAAATGAAAGGTCCGAAGTGATGTCTGGATAATATATTTTAGGATCTCACAAGCCAAACTCTTTGACAGTGAGAGTGGGGCTTAACTATAAAAGCACTGATTAGAACGACAAATATTTTGCCAAAAAGCAATAGGAGACAAATAGGCAATAATTAGAGGGGTTCCTAAAAGTTCTTATAACAGGAATTATAGTAGGAATATAAGCTTTTTGGACGGATATTGTTAATGTATACAAACTCGAAGTTTGGGAAGTGTAACCCAAATCACTCTTCTTTGTTTAAGAGAATCTTGGTCATCCTTTCAGTAAGAATATACGTGTTTTGGACAAATAGTTTGAATATAAACAAATCGTCAAATAAATTTCTCAAGATTTCAAATAAAAATATATCCCCAAATGTAATTTGCCATGAGATGAAATATTAATCAGTTGATACTTTGAGTTATACTGAGTTTTATTGAATCTTGGCGAGTTTGTTATGGGGTCGATACTTTCTGGAACCATGCTTAAATTACATTTATTGTTTAAAATATAATTATTAACTCGTTCAGTTAAGTACTCTATGTGATTCACGCTTAGGCGATCATGTCTCGAAAGAGACATAACTAACTGAGCAGAAGATTTTCCCGCACTCAGTTGCTATCACTTTCTGCAGTGGATCGGTTGCCAACATCGATTAAAGAACCCCATATGTCCCACTATCTAACCCATAGCTAGAAGGGGAAGAGACAGATTAATAACTTTCCCAAGAATATTTTCGTGTAGGTGACTGAAACAAATTCAACTGGAATTCGAACTCGGTTCTCTGATTTCTCGTTCCGAGTCAATATCCACTACACTACAATTAACGCAATATTTTTACTATTTTTTCTCACAAGTTCAATCTACACTCGTCAGTACTTTACTATTGATTATAGACATAGTAGTCCCTCCAGATCACTTTTTCAGTGTGTTCGTGCAATTGAAAGTTGGAGACTCTCAGTGCCTCAGAGATATGTGACACCGCCTATACATATTTTCTCGTAAACATTTTGACTACATTTTTTTTTGCTTTTAATTAACACTAGCAATGTAGCCCGGCGTTGATCGGGTGTAATGAAAGCTTTAAAACTAATCCATGGTCCTGGAGCTCAGACTCTTTGCACGTTGGCACGAAAGACTAAAAAGCAATAGTTGTTTCCAGTTAAAGCGAAACCGTAGACTGAAAGAAAAATGAATGGATGTAAGTCAAATTTTGATTTCCTGGTATCGATATAAAATAAGTTTTTTTCGTCGTAAACTGAATTTTTAAGGCTACATAAGTCCTCTGAGCAACTGGTATAATGACTGAGACTAAGAACTACAATTATACCTATTTAGACCTAAACCCGAAGCAAAAATCCAAATAAAAGAACTGAAAAAATACAGACATAGAGGCAGATAAACAGACACACACACAAACATCTTGTCTTTATATATATATATATATATATATATGATCGATTTTCTGCACTATTGTAAGAACTGCAACCTTGAAACTTCTCAATATCGTTTCTTATGTCTTTGTCTATGAGTGTATCAAATTTGATTAAAATCGGACAATTCCTTCAATAACCCGATTTTTTCGATTATCAATTTTCCATATTTATCGGGGGTACCTCGTCGCAAAACCCAGCTAATAACATTCGCAGACGCTTATAGTACAAGTGTGTAAATTTTCAAGAAAATCGGTCACCGTACTATATTATTAGCACTTCGGCAAGCAGTGAAAATTCTCTAAGTATCGAGCACTCTTAATAAAGTAAACACACAGTGGACTGCCAACTCATTAATTTGTACTACTTCTAATATATATATATATATATATATATATATCTAATTACTTTCCGACATTGAGCAGTACCTTAGTGGTTGGCTTAATAGACTCCTGAATATCCGAGCTAACACGACGAAACTTAGAAAATAACCATTTTTTCCTGTTGACGGGATCTGTTTTATGAATCAATTTTAAATCATCAAAATCTAAACTATCTAGACAAAACGTAAATTGCATTAATCTTATGAACACATTAACTTTAGACCATTTTAAATTAGATTTCGCCAATTTTTTCTTTAGATTTTCTTGCAATAAAATTTATTTCAACAAAATCTGTCATAATTATTTTTCTAAATGTTTTTATACATGTATAAATAAATTTGTTGTCCTCAAATACACATGACCCAATTGATATAGACGTTGATGAGTTTCAGTGACTTGACCCAAATATCTGTTACTTCAGTACCAATGATGAACAAATACCTTAGAGAATTCGGTAAAAGTGATAAAAATAGGTGTTTAGAAGAAGAGGCATCGGACGTGGAAAAATAATGAAGAAGTGTTTAATTCAGTTTATTTAAAAAAAAAAAAAAGAAAGATAATGTTACTTCCAACAAAAAAATTTAAAAATTCAAATATAATCGTACTCGGAAGTTTGAGAGGCCGTGAACGTATTGTTTAGAGTGTATGTTTATTGTTTTTGTTATTATACATGTTATGATACATTAAGTCTCCATAATGCTATTTCTGACGCTACACGTGTTTCAAGTCTAACGTTGACTCTCTTCAGGCGAATAAACTTGTGGCCTTACGTATCAAGTTCCTTTGTTTAAGACGGCTTATGATAACGGCTCGGAGACACTCTCCATCATATATCATTCTCTTATCACTTTCTTTCTCTCCTGTCTTCGTAAGTTCTTTATTTCCTATGTATTTCTTTTTCAGACCCTTGTAGACTTTTCTGGAAGATTTTAAAACATCTCAGTATCTTTTAGAACTTTACGAAACCTTCTAGGACTTATTGAAATCTTCTAGAGATTTGGAAGTTGTTTACACATTTCTGGAATCTTCTAGAATTTTCTGAAAATTTATGACGTACATATTATGGGGCTCTATAAGCGTGAGTGCTGGTTGGATTGATATTTATATAAAGCGAATGAGTAAAGTATGTTTTGTTTGTGAAATATATTTTTTTTGTTTCAGTGTATATAAGATTCATGATTGATGAACGCTGATTGATTTGCGGAAAGATCTCCAATCATTCATTTCAACTATAATGCTTCTTAAAGACGTCGAAAAGACACTATCTGTATGAGACATTATGGCTAAAAATAAGTGATAATAAATGTCACTTTTAAGAAAAAGAGGTTGGTACTTGTCTTGGACCAAGTTAGGAGTCCAGCAAGAAATAATACAACAACAACCAAAACTCGAAATAACGATATCTAAACTTATTTATAAATAGAACTTTGTCTCTGTGTGTGTGTGTGCTTGTTTGTGTGTGTGTTTCCGTTACCTATAGACTCCGAAACGTCTGAACCGATTTTCTTAAAAATTTACACAGTTGTACTATAAGCGTTTGCGTGTGTTCTTAGCTAGGTTTTGTGTCGAGGTACCCCGATAAATATCGAAAATTGATAATCGAAAAAATCGGGTCATAGAAGGAGTGGTCCGATTTTCAGAAGTTTCAAGGTTGCAGTTTTTACAATAGTGCAGAAAATCGATAATATATATATAAAAGTCAAGATGTTTGTGTGTGTGTGTGTCTGTTTATCTGTCTCTATGTCCTGTATAAAAATCCAGAATTTTTATCCGATTCTCAAACTTCACACAAATATTCTTTAGGCTGAGTCTAAGCTCCAGGACTATGGATTAGTTTTAAAGCTTTCATTACACCCGAGCAACGCCGGGCTATACTGCTAGTATATATTAAACAGAGCAAAATACAAATACTTGAAACTCTTTTAGTAGAAGAACAAACACGGGGTAAGAAGTAATACCAAAATTCAATCCTCGAATTGGGACTCGCAATAGTAGTGCTGATTGCAGACACGGAAAGGCAACTACAAGACCTCCTACAGAAGGTATCGGTGGAGAGCGACAAAAAAGACTTTAAATAAAGTCTAAGAAAACTGAATACATGGTCATCAACAAAAGGTGCAACCCAAAATGCCAAATAAAGTTGGGGGATACCAAAATCAAGCAAGTACAAAAATTTGAATAGCTAGGAAGTGTTCCAACAGAAGATGGAAAGTGCGAGACAGAAATCCGAAGGCGAATTGCATGGCAAAAGACGCGTTCCAGAAGATGAATAAAGTACTAACACACAGGAAACTTTCACTAGAAACAAAGAAAGGAGTGCTAAATATAAATATTTATAAATGGAACTTTGTCTGTGTGTGTGTGTGTGTGTGTGTGTGTGTGTGTGTGTGTGTGTGTGTATCGTTACCTATAGACTCCGAGACGGCTGAACCAATTTTCTTGAAAATTCACACAGTTGTACTATAAACGTCTGCGAGTGTTCTTAGCTAGGTTTTGTATTGAGGTACATCCGATAAATATCGAAAATCGATAATCGAAAAAATCCGGTTATAGAAGGTGTGGTCTGATTTTAATCAAATTGGAAACACTCATAGACAAAGACATAAGAAACGATATTCAACAGTTTCAAGTTTGCAGTTCTTACAGTAGTGCAGAAAATTTGATATCGATACCAGGAAACCAAAATTTGATTTACATCCATTCATTTTTCTTTCAATCTACGGTTTCGCTTTAACTGGAAACAACTATTGCTTTTTAGTGTTTCGTGCTAACGTCCAAAGAGTCTGAGCTCCATGAGCATGGATTAGTTTTAAAGCTTTCATTACACCCGAGCAACGCCGGGCTATTCTGCTAGTATATATATATATATATATATATATATATATATATATATATATATATATGTGTGTGTGTGTGAAAGATATATATATATTCATGTGAATATCCATGTGAAAGAAAGAAGATATTAACAACGTTCAAAACATTAATTTAAAACGGTGCTCAATATAGAAATGTATCAATGAATATTTATTATAAGCTATAGTTTAGAACATGGACAAATTATAATTTACTACAAAAGTGTACATTTTGACATCGAAAAAACAATGTCTCATAGGGTAGTTAATAATGATGGTACTAAACGTTATTTTTGAAAAAGAAGGTTCAAAATCCCACTTCTCTTTATTCCTTAAAAATTGTACGAGGTAAAGAGGATAGAAAAGAAGGGAAAACAACAAAAGGAAATCGATAAACTTGGGTAAAACAAGATATATATATATATATATATATATATATATATATATATATATATATATATATATATAGGAAATAAAGAGCGTATGAAGACAGGAGAATAAGAGAAAGAAAGAGCTAGGAGGAAGGAGCCGATGATCTTTTAAACGGTATGAGGAAGGATTAATGAGAATTGTATTTTTTAAATATTTTAAATTGGTTTTTGCCTTTGGATCTGTCATTCTAAAAAATGTTCCCTAGTTGTTGAGGTATCTCTATTCATATATTTTGAAATTTTTGGGTGGTAGGTGTTTGGGTTGAAGTAGTGCCAATTTACCAAAATACAGATTATGACACACTAATGACGCAGGAAGAAAGATTCATAAAAAATATGAACAAAACGACATGAAAAACTTAAAACACATACACCAGAAAAGACACACAAACACATACATACACAGACATACATACACACACACACATACAATTTCTGCGGCCACATCACCCCTTTTATTTGGTCATCTCACTCCCAATTCCACACACCCTTGATGATTATGTGTGGGGTGCAGTTGAGCGAGAGACCCACAAAACTTCTTATAACACCAAATATGAACCGAAGGTAAGGATTATGTCAGCATTCACTACCTTAAACAGGAAGAACTTTCCAGAAGATATAAAAAATTCCCAAGTCATCATTAGGCCGTTGTTAAAATCAATGGAGATTTTATTGAATAAACTTAATCTTTTCTATTGTAATATATACTAGCATCATAGCCCGGCTTTGCCCGTACAACTCGAAATATTTTAGTAGTAGGAGAAGATGCCACATTTTATTTTACATATATATATATATATATATATTTTTTTTTTTTTTTTTTTTTTGTTCAAAAAAAATTTTTTTAAATAAATATTTCTTTTGTTTAAAAATTACGGAGAAAAATATTCACATTTCTTTGTTGACCAAATGAAATTTTAAAACCTCGGAATAAAAATTAAATATAAAGGCTCATTTTTTTTTAAATAAAAATATATTTTAGTCGCGTTTGATACGTGTGATTTGATTTCTGTGAAGTAATTCAGCAACCACTTAGATTTTTTGCGAAGCAAATGTAAACAATCGTCTCCATTTGCCAAAAGTGCGAAAGGGAAAATTGCTGAACTTAAACTCAAAAAGTATGTTTCGACCTGGCTTCCCTGTAGATATGTGCCTCTAGAAAGTTTGAATGGCGTAGCTTAAAAAAATATTGGCGTACATAGGGAACAGTGACACACAGACACACAGATTGCTTTTATATATATAGATTTGTGTAATATTGGTAAATATATAAGTTAAAATAAGATGGCAGCGTTATTTTCATTCCTGAGTAATTTAGACGATAATTCACCCTCTTCGCAATAAGGGTAAGAAATCAAAATATTCAAATATTGAAGACTTAGTTTTTATTTTGTTCCCTTTACAGGTTTCCTTCCATTGATGAATGCTTCAACGAACAGTGAGAGACCAAAATTTTGAATTTGAGCGGTACCCTGGTTTTGCGAGTGTTCTTCTAGTAAAACATATCTTTTCTCATGGAATTTTTGTAATGTTATGAGTTTCTGGACACGCAGTAATTTTTGAAAAAGGAAAGCAAATATGTAAACATAGCTTTCAACGACTTTTTTTTTTACGGTAAATCATTATAGATTCAGCATCGTGAGTGACGTCACCAAAGTCTCTTCCTCCAGGATCAGCATTTACTATCTTAGCATAAGCAGTTTTTTTGTTTTTTTTTTAAGCGTTTCACCCCGAGCAAGGCATGTCACTGCCACTACTGTGCAGGGGGCTACGTAGAGTGGATAAAGGCTGATTAAATATAGGAAATAACAGAGGGTGGGTGAAAGGCGGGTGAGGATACCGAGAATGAGGGTTGGGTAGATGAGAGTGTTGTGAGAATAGTTGGGAGTTAGTGTGATAGGAGGTGTCTATTGACCCTACATTTAAACACCTGGAGATTGTAACTGTCGGGAAAGCAGACTTGTGGAAGGGAGTTCCACAGGCGGAAAGCGCGAGAAAAGAAGCTGTTGGAGTAGAATTTACGGTTACATCTTATTTGTTTAACTGTAAAAGGGTGGTAGCTCGTGTAAATTCGTGCTTAGGCGGCACCAGTGATCTAAGCTCATCGGAGCAGAAGCCATGAAAGTACTTGTAGAAGAGGCACAGGGAAGCTACATCACGCCGGTGTGAGAGCGGCTGCAGCCGGTCTGCCAAGTCAGTATCAACCACGTTACAGATCCTCCTTTGTATTTTGTCAAGAAGCCCAAGGAGAGCAGCAGGGGCAAAAGATATTTGAACTGTGTCGGTGACCCTCTGCGCTTTATCTCAAATTTATTCTCTACACACATAAGCAAGATTTGGTCTAGAAATCTCGTTACGCTGTTACAAAAAGGCTCGTTTATAGCTCGTGAATTTTCAGAGCGCCCAAAGCATTAACACATATAAATTAATGGCAACCATGTTTTTACTTAACTCTGTTTCAACTTACAAATAGTTCCTTAAGAACAAGCTATTTTTATGTAGGGGAAGTACCTGTATTAAATAGCACACATATACTTCTTCTTCTTCTTCTTCTATATACGATTGAGGGCATAGATATTATCAGACAGAACCACATTCAAAAATCGAATTTTTTCTTACCCTATCTTTGTCGGGTAGAGATTTTTTTCAAACATATCAGTAATTTTGCGCGATGTTATATGCATAATATTTTTAATTATCCTCTTTTCTAAGTTTTTCTTTTATATGTCGTGTTTCATTAGGACGTAGGCGATCATACTTCTCTACGATTTTCTGTCCTTTCAAGCACTAAAAAATTTTTTTTGTTATTTCCCTAAACCGTGCTCTACCCATCCATTTACTCAAGTTCACTACGCATTGTTTTCTTCTGTCTCTCTTGACTTCAATCCACCTTGTGGGTATCAGACTTTCTATGCCTTCTTTCCTTATTATATGCCCTACAAATTCTAACAGTTTCTTTCCGATTTCTAGCATAAGATTATTTTTTGCTTCCATTTCCTCTAAAATTTTCTCGTTGTTCACGTTTTTGTTCCTGTGAGTATCAAATATTGCAAGCCTCTTTTTCTAATGATGTGCCCTATAAATTTCAACTTCCACTTTCTGGTGTTAAGTATATGTTTCTTTTTTGTTTCCAATTTATCGAAAACATCTTCGTTGCTAACATATTTGGTATTCTCAGCATCGTACTGTAGATCCATATATCTGTTGGTTCTCATTTAATATTATGAAATACCGTATTTTTCCGTACGTGCTTCGTTCCCAGGTTCACCCTGAACCGGGATGGGGTCCCAGCTATCGGCAAATAGTTAACCCCCAAACTTAGGTCAAAACACTATGAAAGTATAAAAATACACTTTTATAGAAATATATACATAAAATAGACTTTTATAGAAAATATACATTCTTGAAGGAAAAATATTACCGACAATACATTTTTGAATAAAAAAATTATTACAATTATACATTTTTGAGGAAAACAAATTATTTCCATCATTCATTTTTGAAGGAAAAAAGTTATTACCAGCAATACATTTTTGAATACAAAACTAGAAGACATCTCCAGTTTTCAAAATGAAAAAGAAAAGTTTTAATCAAAATCTGACTAAATCAACCTTCTTACTATAACTAAACATTAAAAATATCTTAAAACTCTAGCTTTTTGGCATTAAATAACCCGCAGAGTTTGATATGGCATTAAACAAAACTCAAACTCAAAACTTATGTGCTTTCAGCTGTATTTTATATAAGTAAAAACGCAGCAGTTATTATATCTAGCTTTCCGAAATCAAAATTACAAAAAAAAAAAAATAAATAAATGTTTCCTATTATTTGATAAACATCCGGCATAAAACAAAAGCAAAAACAAAGCACAAACGAAAATGTCTTGCAATTGTGAAAGACAAACTTTGTATGAAAATAAATTCTTTGGTAGAAAGATGTCTGGCATTTGGCAATTAACGCCTGCAGAGTATTCTGTCGAGCCTCACAGTACGAGATTTGCTTTCATGACGTTGAAGAAGGTTTCATACGTTTTTAACTGACACTGGCGTTTCTGGCTGCAGAGCAGTAGTGATTAGATGTTTAGACTGGCTGGCATGGCGAACTCCGTTAAATGAGTAAACGCAAAGATTTGTGTAAAAGAAACTAAAGAAAAAAAAATTAATTTATTGTCTAGAGACTTGGAAATTACATCAAGAAAGAAAAGTTAGGTGAAAAAGAAAAGAAGCAAGCCACAACGGAAGAAAGAAGAGAGAAACTCAAATGTTACAAATAAAAGCTAAATAAAAACATAAATCAAATATGTGTGTAGAAAATAAGAAAGCGATCAGGTAAGGACTAAATAAAGAAAGAAAGACAAACGCAAACTAGACAAGAAAGAAAGAGTAAATGAATAAAAATAAAAATATATTTGAGAAGAAAGCAATAAAGACAATGACTATACTATAAATGAAAGAAAGAAAAGGGAAAAGGATAAGAGTAAATGTTAAAAAATCGGATGAAGAAAGAAAAAACAAAGAAAGATGGAAAGAATGAAAGAAAGAAAGATGGAAAGATGGAAAGAGAAAAAATAAAGATGAAATAAAATGATGAAGAAAGAAATAAAGAAAGAATGAATGAAAGAAAGAAAGAAAGAAAGAGACAATGTAAAATTTAAAGAAAAGAATTAAAAAAAGAAATAAGGATGAAAAGAGAAGATATAGAATTATGAGGGAAGGACAACGAAAGATAGGAGCAATGAAAGAAAGAAATTCTAAAAAAGAAAAACGGAAAAGTAAAAAAAGAACTGATATTTTAAATTGAAAAAAAAAAAGAAGACTAAAAGAAAAGTGCTGTGAAGTAGTTTACACACTGAAGGTTATAATCGTGCTATGTCGGTTGCTAATCGACTTAACGCATCCAAAATGTTAGGAACTTGGTAATCTTCCACTGAAAGCTGACTCCTTAGTATTCGGCTAACTGCCGACTAATATTCAACTGCCTAATATTTCTACTGAACTCTAATAGAACTCTAAAGAACTCCTATGAACTTCCCAAAAACTCCTCAGAACTTCTTAAGAACTTCTCCCGTTAACTTCCTATTAACTCTTATTAATGTAGGAGGGAGAGTCCATTATCTGCGGAATAGGTGTGTTTCCCATAACAAAAACTATAAGAAAAATTAAAATAAATTTTTAAAAAAAATGTGAAGTTCACTTTAAATTTAAAGGTTATTAAAGAAAATGATAGATAAAAACATAGAAATAATGGGGTCCGCTGAGGCTAAAAAGCAAACCTCATTTCTGAGCTTGAAAAAAAAATCCAATCTGTGGTGGACTGGTGTAAGAAATGGCGCGTGGATTTTAATGCTTCCAAAACAAAGTTGTTGCCTGTTAACCATCATAGACAATCATTCCTACCCCATTAGCCTGGACCAACTACTCTCCCTGAAACCAAAACACTGCGCCTGCTCGGACTAACTCTCTCGACCGACTTCAATTGGAATGACTGACTGCATCAAATCCACAACTAAATTTGCTGCTAGGAAGGTCGTTTCACTGTGTAGTGCCAGGAGGTTTTTTCCCGTCTGAATCCATCTTACACATATATAAATCTATCATCTGTCCATTCATTGAATACTGCTGTCACATCTAGTCGAGTGCACCTGCTATTCATCTGGGGCTTCTTAATAAAATCCAGCGGAGAATCTGCAATGTTATCAGTCTTAACCTGGTAGCTCAGTTCCAGTCACTTTCTCACAGACTTAATATGGCTTCCCTCTATCTCTTCTATAAATACTGTCACAGCTTCTGATCTGGTGAGCTTAGCTCCCAGGTGCCCTCTTTACATCAATTTACTGGTGATACTAGACTATCAAATAGATCTCACCCTTTTACAGTGAAACCAATAAAATTTAATCGAAACGTCTACCCTAACCGCTTCTTTTCCCGAACTCACAGCATGTAGAATTTTCTTTCTATATACTTGCTTCTCTGACAGCTACAATCTCCAAAAATTTAGATGTTAAGCCAATTGCCATTTCCTATCGCCTTCACTCCCATCATTTCCTTGACAACCCTTGCATCATGTCCTTTTCCCTGTGCACTCTACTCTCATGCAGCTGTCTTCACAACAGTGTTCTCATCCTTCTCTTGTTTATTTTCTGACACACCTTATAACTTATTCCTCTTTCTCATCACTCTCTACTTATGTAACCCCCTGTCCACCAGTGGCAGTGCTGCCTTGCTTGGGGTGAAATGATTATAAAAAAGATACAGTTTTACTCTAAAACAATAAAATGCAAAAATAAAGGGCTAAGTATTGGAAACAAAATAAAGGGGCAACGTAAAATCTCCAGGAAAAACAAAAAGTAAGTGAAGCGTAATAGAGAATATTGGACAAAATGCATATCCGCGGCGTCACATATGAAGCTGTCACAACGGTTCCAAAGAAAATCGAATTAAAAAAATATGTAGTCAAGATTCAGTAAAATTTACTAAATTCAATGTACCTACTCGAACCCACTTCCTGTCGAAAAGAAAAAAAAACATGATTAATTTGTTATCCAACTTTGAGATCTTCAGAAACTTTATTTGGGGTTTTGTTTACATTTCTACTATCCATCCAAAACGGTCATATACTTACAAAAAGATTGACAAATATTCACTTAAACAAATAATATCATCTGTGTTATACCTAAATCCTAAACTTAGGAATCTGTTTACATTAGTACTATCTATCCAAAACACTCATATTTGTTAACCAATTTTCTGACCCAAATTCTCGATAACAGCAAAAATGTCATCTGAGTTATGCCTGAATCCTAAACCAAGGGCTTGTTTATAACAACATTTTCCGCCTAAAAACACCTTTATCTTTACAGGAAGAGGCACTGAAAAATCTTAAACAAAAAGAGCATGTGAGTATTTAAAGATTTTTCAAGTTTAGGTAGGTCTGAACGTCGAGAAATTACATATGTCAATGTCAAATTTCACTATTTAAACAAAGGTCGACAGTGACCCAAACACACGGAAATTCGGTAGCAATAAACGAATTCCTCAGAGGTTTGGTCCGGTATTATGGGCAAACGCCGCCTCATAAAACTCCATCCGCATTTCGGTGAATGGAGCCGGAACGAACACGAATACACACACACTCAAATCTTATATTGCAATCACTGCTTGATTTCTCAAATTACCAGCCACGAAGAGAAGAATTCCGCTCTTCAGTAGATAAACGAGGTATTCATATCCGATAAAACTGTTGTTAGAGTTATCAACAGTGTTTTGGTTTTTATAGAAGGAATTCTTATTCCAGGCCTGATTCTCAACGATATACCTGGACGCAAACAAACAACTTATCACGTACACAGACAAGGTATACGCACTCTTGTCTCCTGTACACAACGTATATTGGGTACATATAAGTTTTCACTGTCAATCCCATTTTGAGACACGGAGATCCAAAGAAACATTTGCATGACCAAAGACACATTTCAGAAGCTAACCAGAGTATTAAAAGACAAGAAAATCACATTAGAAACAAAGAAAAGAGTGCTGGATTGATATGTGATATCTGTCCTTTTGTATGAAAGTGAATGCTGGACGGAGATGAAGGAGAGGCTTGAGGCAGCAGAAATGTTGTTTTACAGAAGGATGCTGAGGATACTATGGACAGAGGAATTGTGCAACAATGAGGTGTTAGAAAGGGTGCAAACGAGAAGAAAACTGATAATAAATATCAGGAAGAGGCAAATGAGGTTCCTGGGACAGGTAATGAGGAAGGAAGGTCTGGAGAACTTCATACTCACAGGTCGGATAAATGGAAGGAGAGACAGGGGAAAGCAGCGCAAGACGTACTTGCTAGATCTGAGCAAACAGTTGACGGAGTGGGGCTTAGAAGAGACACAAGAGAAATATTACTAAGAGCGACAAGAGACAGAGCCAAGGGGAAGTCCATGATCGCCTACGGCCTGAAGGGACACGGTACATGAAGAAGAAAAAGTCAACCCTGTCTTGAAAACACACCACGCCTCATCTAGGAGGAAAAAGAAAAATGGATGATCAGTAATGAAAAATAAAACTAGCGACTGATAAAAAAATTAAGACGAAAAAAATAAGAGATTAATAAAACTGAGGATTACAATTCATTATTTGAGACTGAGATTATTTAAATGCTATGAATGAAATATTCAGAATATATTTCCATTTATATGATAAGTAATCCATGTGAAATCCATGTGAAATTCAGCTTAAAATAAAAATATTTATCTTAAAAAATTGACAACTACGTTGGTGGCGTGAGACGTTTATCGTGGAATTTAATAATTTCTCATATAATTGAAAGAAAATGTGTAGATATTTCATGAATTGATTTTTTATTTATGTTTTACGGCTTATCAACCTTTTGTATGTTATTTTAAATCTAGAAAATATTTGTATTTTCAAATAATAACATTATTCTGGAGATAATAATAATTATTTACCAACGTAAGAACTACCAAGATTTTACCCATAGCCGGGGAAGAAGTGGCAGATTTCTTCTTTTCCTTTGGTAGTTAAGCGTAAGTGAATATAATGAACCTGACCAAAATTGGAACACGAATTTTCAATTTTTAATTCTGATTCGTTAACCATTACACCACCTGCATTTCTAAGCTTACAGAAACTGGTATTCCTAAGCCGCCACTCATACTGAACAGACTCGATGCTGCTTAATTTCTCTGATCGTAGAAAAACTAAAGATCATTGAAAAAGATATTCTAAATTTATTGAGTGATCGGAACACCATTTTGGAAATTTCAGATAGGGTAAACAAATAAAAACAGAAAAATCTGAAAACTATAGTAATTCATTTCTTCATCTTTCATCATCCGTTACACCCAATGGTGTTTAGGGCAGCAACAAAGCTTCTACTCCTCTACCTATCTTGGGTCAGACTAGTCAATAAACCCCAAGAGTACTGCATGGCTTTCATTTCATTCTCCACCGTACATTTCCATGTCGTTCTTAGTTTTCCCCTCTTTCTTTTGCCATCTAGGGTCCAGTGCAGTGCTGTTCTTTCCGGAGCACATGCCCAGTCCATCTCCAACGCCTTCTTGTGATGATGGTGCCCATGTTCTCTTGCTTGCATCTCTTCAACAGGTCTTCATTGGAGATCTTTTCTGGCCAATATATTCTCAATATTCGTCGGGGGTATATGGTGTGAAAGGAAAGAAATTTGGCGAGATTCGTCTTAGTCATTCCCCAGCACTCAAATTCGTAGAGGAGAGTAAATACAACACAGCTCTGGTATAGCTTGAGTTTGGTGTTGGTGCTGTACTGTGTTGATCTCCAGATGTTGTTCATTTCCTTAGACATACTCCTGGCCTTGCCCAGTCTGCTTGGAATATTTTTTTCGTGCCACCCTCGGGTTTGATGATACTGCCCAGGTAAGTGAACTTGTCTGTACGACGTAGATATTGTCCATTCACTTTGACAGGATCATTCACCTTGATAGCAATATGATTACATAAATATTAACTTTAAAATGTCACTGATAAGTATTTGCCAAAAATTAAATAAATCGGAGTAATATAGAAAAGGTATACGGCTATATCGTGTTGAATACACCGGTTCCCGTCCGATCACCGAAGTTAGGCAACATCGAGCCTGGTCAGTACTTAATGGGTGACCATTTGGGAATACCAGGTACTGTAAACGAAAGGACCAAGAATGGTCCACCAGTCCTCCCGGTTTGGGTGTTAGATGCAGGGCTAACAACCCTGCCTCGTAAAAAAACATTTTGTTACAGAAACAGTAACAAAAAGTTGCTGCTCTATGCACCGTCTGGATGTGATAAATTAATGATGATGATGATTAATATAGAAAAGACTAGCAAAAATAATATTGAAGACACTGACGGTGCGGATAAAAAACAAATCAATAAGACCTATAAGCAGACACAAAGAAAAAAAACGTCTAAGTTAAATCAAGAAATACATGAAGGTTTATTAAGTAATGTAGAATTCCTAGAAGTTATGCCTGGATTCGTAATTGGAGGCCACAATTTAAACAACCTAACCTACGCAGATGATACAGTGCTGATACCAGACACAGAAAGGAAACTACAAACCTCTTACAGAAGGTAGCAGAAGAAGGTAACAAGAAAGGACTAGAAATAAACTGCACAAAAACTGAATGCATGGTCATCAGTAAAAAGGGCAACCCAAAATGGCAAATACAGTTCGGGGATAGCAGAATCCAGCAAGTACAAAACTTTAAATACCTGGGAAGCGTTATAACAGAAGACGGAAAGTGTGACACAGAGATCCGAAGGCGAATTGGCATGGCGAAGGAAGCATTCCAGAAGTTGAGTAAGGTATTAAGAAACAGGACAATTTCGCTAGAAACTAGGAAGAGAGTACTGGATTACTACGTGATGTCCGTCCTTCATTATGTCAGTGAATGCTGATGAAAGAAAAACTTGAAGCAACTGAAATGTGGTTCTACAGAAGGATGCTGCGAATATCATGCATCGAGCATGTGAGCAATGATGAGGTCTTGGAAATGATGGAAACAAAAAAGAAATTAATACTGAGCATCAGGAAGAGACAGCTGAAGTTCCGGGGCACGTAATGAGGAAGGAGGTTCTTGGAGAATTTGATACTAACAGAGGGAAAAAGAGACAGGGGAAAGCAACGGATAACATATTTGAAGGACCTAATCAGGTGGATGACGGGACAAGGATTTCATGGTGTAACAAGAGAAGGCGTGCTATGAGCCACCAGTGATAGGGAAACGTGGAAAGCCATGATCGCCTAGGTGCTGAAGGGACAGGGCACATAGAAGAAGAAGAAGAAGAAGAAGAAGAAGAAGAAGAAGAAGAAGAAGAAGAAGAAGAATTACAATACATGAAATTAATGGTCGTGTTCCTCAGAGAATTAAACAACAATCGAGACTTTAAAGATAATGACGTCGAGGTTCAGGTATGTATAGCCTTGCGAAGCATAAATATGGAAGCAACAAAACGATAAGACATCTTCAACTTGAATATTCGATCGTTTGCTCATTTTTTTTTTTTTTTTTTTTAATCATTTCACCCCGAGCAAGGCAGAAACGCCACTGATGTGCAGGGGGTTAGAGTATTTTATATCACTTGTTCTTTCAGGATATGGCATTGGGTAAAAGTGCATTTGCAAAATGTAATCGAAAAATTGTCGCCATTAACCGCAATTTCTACTCCAACATCTTCTTTTCTCGCACTCCCGCCCGTGTAATTCCCTTTCGCATACTTGCTTCCCCGACATCTACAATCTCCAGGAGTTTAAATGTAAGGTCAATAGACACCTCCTAACACACTAACTCGCATCCATTCTCTCAAACACTCTTCCTATGTACCTCCTTACTCGTCTATCACCCTCCTTCTGACCTTTCCTATATCCAATCGCTCTCTTATAACCTTCCCCTGTGTAACCCACTGCGCTATAGTGGCAGTGGAATGCCTTGCTTGGGGTGAAATGATTAACAGAAAAAAATTATATTGTTAATTTCACGCATGTGCGTTTTTGTTTTTTGATATATTTTTTTTAACTGCACAGAATAGCAGAGTCAGTTGAGCACCGTCTGTGAAATAAAAGAGTACTATAATGCAAAATACTTCTCTAGGAATTAGAAAACGACATGCTGTACTGTTTGGCATTCGTGCCGGAAATTCCAATACAAACATTTCAGCAAGTTTGAGTGTTAATCTGAGGACAGTGCAGAAGATTCAGCAAGAGTCTAACAGTGATTATGAAGGTACTTCAGTTCTAAAACCGCAGTCTGATTGTTCTGAAGAGAAAAGAACTCCCGAATTTGTTGATGAGGCTCTCAGACTCAACACGGAGATCTACTTCAAGTAGTGCTACGGTAGGGCTACCACGGGTCAAGAAGGTGATTATTGGAAGATCCTATGGCTGTCAGACAATTTATGCGACCACGTTACCCTTACATCTGGCCACTGATATCCCAAGACAGTAAACTTTTGATTATTATATGGTCCTGGAGCGCAGACCTTTTGGACGTTGGCACAAAAGACTAAAAAGCAACAGTTTTTTCCAGTTAAAGCGAAACCGTAGACTGAAAGAAAAATGAATGGATGTAAGTCAAATTTTAATTTTCTGGTATCGATATCAAATCAGTTTTTTCGCCGTAAACTGAATTTTGAAGACTAAATAAGTCCTCCGACTAAATGGTATCATAGCTGAGAGTACGAAGTACAAGTATACCTACTTAGAGCCAAACCCGAAGCAAAAACTAAAATAAAAGGGCTGAAAAAATACACTCATATAGGCCATATAGGCAGATAAACACACACACACACACAAACATCGTGCCTTATATATATATATATATATATATATATATATATATATATATATATATATATATATATATTATCGATATTCTGCACTATTGTAAGAACTGCAACCTTGAAACTTCTGAATATCGTTTCTTATGTCTTTGTCTATGAGTGTATCCAATTTGATTAAAATCGAACCACTCCTTCTATCACCCGTTTTTTTCGATTATCGATTTTCGATATTTATTGGGGGTACCTCGACACAAAACCTAGCTAAGAATACTCGCAGATGCTTATAGTACAACTGTGTAAATTTTCAAGAAAATTGGTTTAGCCTTTTCGGAGTCTGTAGTTAACGGACACACACACACAGACACACACACACAGGCACACACAGACAAAGTTCCATTTATAAATAAGTTTAGATGAACTGACGGCAAGGATTATGGCAACATTCTCCAACTTAAACAAAGAAAACCTTACAGAAGAATTGCAGGAGATTTCGAAGTTTTCTGGAGGCTGTCGTTAAAGTCAATAACGATTTTGTAGAATAAATATACTCTTTAGTATTTCAAGATATTTTCGTGTAATTTTGGTAAAAAAATGTGAGATGTCAATGTTTTTATTTTTATGAAATTTAGACGACAGTTTATCAATCGCACCCTGTTGATTGCGCAGAAAATCTTCATGTATATGTAATCAATTGAGGGACTCTTGGAAAAAATGCTATGCGAATTATTTTATTGTAGTAGATTCGTCTCTGCTGTTACCGCTGATTTGGTCACTGGCTTAAGGCATTATTGTTGATGGAAGCGCCTTTGTGTCATTACTGATGGACTGGTTAAGCTTGCCTCCTGTAGGAAATCCGATGGTGATAACATTTACCCGTCATCCCAACTAAGTTAGAATATGATACCTGGTTGATTTTATGTGAAGAGATGATACATATCTTAATGCCTAAGGGCCAAACATATATATTTTCCAGTTCCTGTTACTACTATCACGGTGGCATTAATAGCACAGAGATCACCAGCTCTCTTTGTGTAATTAGTGAGGCTTAGTATCCTTGGAACAGGGAGAGCAGTTTACCTCACTTCCGGGAGAACTTGGCCTCCTCTGGCTGTAAATCGTTGGCTTTATAACCAGTCTGTTGTTCAGAAAGTGCCGCTAAATTCATGCTTGCTTTTACTGATTAATCCAAAAAATTTTTTACGCCAGTCTCTTTTAACTGTATTCTGGAAATAGACTTAGCGGTAGGTAATTAACACCTCTCTTTTTGCTTATTTTAGCTACAGAACTCTAAGTGAGCATTTCCGTTTGAGTTAAATGGAGCCTAGTCATGCACGCTAAATGTATTTGAGCAGAATTTTACTCAGTAAAATTTTACGTCTCTTCAAGTTTTATTATAATCTTTTCGGTGCGATGTATACACTGTAGCTACAAGACTAGTTACAATGTATACATCGCATTGAAAAAGAAGTAGTCTAGACTCTAGCTAAATGATATGACACTTTCCATTTAAGCTTGAAAGATAAAATAACTGCATCCTCCAACATATAACCTATATTTTCAAATTTAAAGTTGACCATCATTCTGATTAGTTAAATTAAACACACATAAAATCGAAACTTTTCCTGTCTTCCACGTCCGTATTAATTTTTTAAATTACAAATGTATTGTTTTCTACATTCAAATGTAAATCGTCTTCACCATAATTATTCAACATTGCCTGATAAAGAGGTATAATCTCGAAACATAGGAATGTGTCGCAGTGTAAATTAAATTTATTTTAAATAGAAACAAATTTAATCAAATATATATATATATATATAAGAAATAATGCTTTCTGGTATCAAGTCTTTGTTTATATATATATATATATATATATATATATAAACACACACACACACACATATAGACATCCACTGACATATCTATTTCGCTCAATCGCCGTATAAACAAAGACTTGATACCACACAGACTTAATATATTAGTTCATCAATTTCTACATTTTAGTCGCTCTTATTGTTATCTTGATCTTTTTGTTTTTACTTATCCTACATCCTTTTAGCAATAATTTGGATAGGAAAACATACATATCGTACGATCCTGGACATAAGTATATCATAATGAAGCCACTTCCAATACACTTTCTTCTTTAAAAATCATTTCTTCTTTAAATCAAAACTGCATTAATTCGAAATTTTTACACTAGTTCTTATCAATAACTAATGAATCGTTTTATAAACGATTCCTTTTATGTTCGTATGATATTTTATATAGTTTTTATGGATATGCAGTTGATGTCATGGATAGAAGCTTATAATAAGAATCGGATACATGAGATCGAATTCCAGTCGGTTTCATTAGATTCCCTTACATGCAAATACTCTTGGGAAGAGTATTAATCCAACTCTTCTCCAAGCAATGTTTTAAAACTTCAGCAAAAGATACAACCCAAAATGCCAAATACAGGTAGGGAATAACAGAATCAAACAAGTCCAAGAATTTAAGTACCTAGCAAGTGTTCTAACAGGAGATGAAAAGTGCGACACGGAGATCCGAAGGCGAATTGGCATGGCAAAGGACGCGTTCCAGAAGATGAGCAAAATACTAACACACAGGAAAATCTCAATAGAAACGAAGAAAAGAGTTCTAGACTGCTACGTGATGTCAGTTCTTCAATACGGCTGTGAATGCTGGACAATATCATCGAAAATGAGGACAAAACTGGAAGCAGCCGAAATGTGGTTCTACAGAAGGATGCTACGGATATCGTGGACTGAGCATACAAGCAACGACGAGGTGTTAGAAAGAATGGCAACAAAAAGGAAATTGATGCTGAGCATCAGGAAGAGACAACTGAAGTTCCTGGGACATGCAATGAGGAAGGAGAGCCTGGAGAACCTGATACTGACTGGACAGATAGAAGGAAGGAGAGACAGAGGAAGGCAGCGGATAACATATTTGCAGGGACTGATCAGGTGGATGACGGAACGGGGGTTGCCAGGAGCAACAGGAGCAAACATACTAAGAGCCACAAGGGATAGGGAGATGTGGAGAGCCATGATCGCCTACGTCCTGAAGGGACAGGGCACATAGAAGAAGAAGTACTTTTATTAGGAAAAGTCATAATTTTTCTCAAAAGTATTTTAAACCTAATATCCAGTATCAAAAAGGAATTATTCTTATAAAAATATATTTTGGCTTTAATTAACCCATAACTTCTTTACCTTACTTAACACAACTAAGAGGTTACATATTATAAACTAAAAAACACAATGGTATATTGTTCATATAATTATATAATAAAAATATTATAACTTCAGTTTCTTAATATGATATCTGATATTGAAAACCCGAACTTGCATAATAAATTGTAACATACGAATAATTTTGGAACGGCGTTATTCAAAGGAAACACAGTTTAACAGACGAGATAAAGAATGTTACAGGAAGTTCGGAAAATGTGATAAAAGTATTGAGTGAAATCCAACCTGGCAGAACGGAAGTCTATATGCCGACAAGCGCGCATGCTCGTATTTACACATTGACATGACGCTGCTGCTTACTGTTTCCGTTTTATCTTATGGGCATGTGGTGTTTTTAGGATGATTGTTTAGAGTTTTATCTATTTTCGTAGCCGTCACTCCAAAGAGCAATAACATCGTGAGAAAATTCAGTTGAATTTATCGGTATTTTTATATATCTCTTGGTTTTATATATTTGTTAACACTAGAAAACTTGTTTTTACACTTTAGACTTACTTTTGTCTACCGTCAATTTCCCCAGAAATATGCTGTTTGTTTTTTGTCTTTTTCGTATCTTCACAGTTAATCTAAGCACTTGTAAGGAAGCTGTGTTTTTTTATTTATTTTTTAAGTAAACAAATAGGTTTTCATCTGTACATGTGTCAATACATCATTAAGTTGAAACTGCAGGTAGGAAAAGTTAACTGTTATTTTCAGAAAACAAACATATTCTACATTTACAAAAGAAAATCTTAATAATAATGTTCTGGGTTGAGCTGAATTTTTTATTCAGTCCAAATATATACATTTTTACGGAGATTTTCTGTACTTTCGGTTAAAATTCCGTAAATTTTAAAATCATTTCACCTCTTTCAAGGCGTTAAGATGGAAAGATTTATTGAGTGTAATGAGAAAAGAGGCTCAGATTCAACTTCTAATAAGCTTTATTTTGCTTTAATTGAACATCAGTTAAGTGCCATATGTGATACACGCGTTGGGCGACTGACTGAGCAGAATATTTTCCCGCAGTAGGTTGCTATTATTTCTGCGATCAACTGGTTTCCAACCAATGCTCTAGAACCCAATCTGTTCTGCTATTTAACCAATAACTAGTAAGAGAATTAGCAATTAGTGGGGGATCAGTTTATAACTTCATAACAATACTAAACCAAGCCCCCACTTTATACCCAGTAGAAGCTTTACTTATGCTTCCAAGTATTAGATTCAGTCACTATGTTAAATCTCATATATGATACATGCTAGGGCGATCGTGTCTCGAAAGAGACATAACTGACAGTGCAGAAGACTTTCTTGCAGTAAGTTGCCATTACTTTCTGCGATAGACTGGTTGCCAATCAAGGCTATAAAACCCAATGTCCTATTATTTAACCCATAACTGGAGGGAAGAGACGGATTAATACCTTTGCCAAGGGTATTTGTGGGTAAGTGAATGCAAGAAGTTCAACTGGAACTGAACATACAAGAACAAAAAGGTAATTCTTGCCTAGATTTTATGGTGGATGTAAGGGCGCTGGGTGTAGAGATCGTTTATTACGACAATGAGAGGGTAGGAAACGGCGATAACTCTGATGAAGAGAAAGGATAACAAAAGGGACAGTTTTCAGTGTGAATAAAGATGATGTTTGACGTTGCGTTTGATTTTTTTTTAATATCTTAGTTGACATGATGTGCGTTATGGTGCAGTGGATATCGGCTCATAATGAGAAATCGGGGAGCCGAGTTCGAATTTCAGTTGAATTCCTTGCACTCAGTTACGCGCAAATAACCTTAGGAAAAGGGTTAATCCGTCTCTTCCTTCTTTAGCTATGGGCTGAATAGTAAGACAGATTGGATTTTATACCCTTGGTTGGCAACCAGTCTACCGAGAAAAGAAACGGCAAGTTGCTTCTGCCTAGACAGTCATGGTTCGAAAAAGACATGATCATAATGGCATTAAATTGACTGAGTTGACAGAAAATCAAGCCAATCCTAAGAATTGCAGATCCAAGTACTGTAAAAGAACAAACCATTGGAACAGTACTAATGATGACTCTTATAAATGGCAATACTAAAATGGTAAAATCAAACCGCCATTTCGATACTACGTTTTGATGAGAGCAATCGGGTGTAATTTTAAATTAAACTTACAAAATCGACCCAAATAATGTTTGATTGACATGGCATTTCATTTTCTCTCTTGATTTAATGAAATCAGTGGTGATCATTATTTTGAGTATTTTTTGTTCCGACTAATATATTCTGGGATGTGCGTTGTGATGCAGCAGATATCGGCTCGGAACGAGAAATCGGGGAGCGGGTTTTAAATTCAAGTTGAATTTCTTTCATTCACTCGCGCGCAAATACCCTTAGAAAAAGTAATAACCCGTCTCTCCCCTCCACTTATGGGTTAAATAACAGGACAGATTGGGTTCTATATCCTTGGTTGGCAACCAGGCTATCGCAGAAAGTAATGGCAACTTATTGCAAGACAATCTTCTGCCCAGTCAGTTATGTCCCTTTCGAGACATGATCGCCCAAACGTGTATCTCGTATGACAAATATCTGACTGAATATATCCCTTATTATCAAGACGTTTCGATGAATCCGAATAATCTTCAGATAATTTCAAACTGAAACATTTATGTAGTCTACCATTTTAATGTTGAAATTTCGAAGAGTAAATTTAGTATTTTCTTCTAATGTCATATTCTTTCGAATTTCTTGGCTTTGCAATCCTCTTGCAACTGCTTGTTTTTCTGTAAATTCAGTCCGTTATGATCACGTCATATTCGAAGATTTTACTAAAAAAATTTTTTCATCATTTCACCCCAAGCAAGGCATTTCACTGCCACTGTTGCGCAGAGGGTTACATAGGGAAAAGTGATGAGAAAGAGTGGATAGGGGGTTACATAGGGGAAGTGATGAGAAAGAGTGGTTAGGGGGTTACATAGGGGAAAGTGATGAGAAAGAGTGGTTAGGGGGTTACATAGGGGAAAGTGATGAGAAAGAGTGGTTAGGGAGTTACATAAAGGAAAGTGATGAGAAAGAGTGGTTAGGGGGTTACATAGGGGAAAGTGATGATAAAGAGTGGTTAGGGGGTTACATAAAGGAAAGTGATGAGAAAGAGTGGTTAGGGGGTTATATAGGGGGAAAGTGATGAGAAAGAGTGGTTAGGGGGTTACATAGGGGAAAGTGATGAGAAAGAGTGGTTAGGGGGTTACATAAAGGAAAGTGATGAGAAAGAGTGGTTAGGGGGTTACATAGGGGAAAGTGATGATAAAGAGTGGTTAGGGGGTTACATAAAGGAAAGTGATGAGAAAGAGTGGTTATGGGGTTACACAGGGGAAAGTGATGAGAAAGAGTGGTTAGGGGGTTACATAAAGGAAAGTGATGAGAAAGAGTGGTTATGGGGTTACATAGGGGAAAGTGATGAGAAAGAGTGGTTAGGGGGTTACATAAAGGAAAGTGATGAGAAAGAGTGGTTATGGGGTTACATAGGGGAAAGTGATGAGAAAGAGTGGTTAGGGGGTTACATAAAGGAAAGTGATGAGAAAGAGTGGTTAGGGGGTTACATAGGGGAAAGTGATGATAAAGAGTGGTTAGGGGGTTACATAAAGGAAAGTGATGAGAAAGAGTGGTTAGGGGGTTATATAGGGGGAAAGTGATGAGAAAGAGTGGTTAGGGGGTTACATAGGGGAAAGTGATGAGAAAGAGTGGTTAGGGGGTTACATAAAGGAAAGTGATGAGAAAGAGTGGTTAGGGGGTTACATAGGGGAAAGTGATGATAAAGAGTGGTTAGGGGGTTATATAGGGGGAAAGTGATGAGAAAGAGTGGTTAGACATAGGAAATGTCAGAAGGGGTGTGATAACCATTTTTTCTGCGATAGACTAGTTGCTAAACAAAGCTATAGAACCCAATCTGTCTTACTATTCAACCCATAGGTGAAGTAGAGGGTATTTGATCGTAATGTAGTCTACGCTCTTTATTTCAAATTTTGTTTTGTTAATTTTAAAACTACGCAGTTCTTACTTGTCCTTTTTCACTGTGTCAGTGATCGAACTCACAACTGATATGTCAGCAATGATTTCATCCACTAGACCATTGTCTTCTGGGACAATCATGAGTCCAGAATTTGAATACTTGAATCTAATATTATAGTTGATGTCTTTCGCCGTAATTTCCTTTTTCTAATTTGTGCAGCATGTTCTGAGATCTTACTGTCGTTCTGCTCTGTCTGTCTGTCATTTTTTAATTATTAATGCTGCATGTTTTTTTTTTCTATACTAGACCTACTGAGAAGGTTATCATTTATGTGCCGGTTCTATATACTTTAATCTCTAGTATTTTTACTTCCCTCCATAGATATTTGTTTTAAATAAGAACAGTTGAGCCAGACAAAATGTTCTCATAGATTAAACAAATGATTCATCATCAAATTGGAAAGAGATTAGCTAAGAAAACAATGGAAGTATCAGAGAGGGTGTTCCGGCAATAACAACAAAGATAAGGACATCAGACCGAAAATAAAGAATGTCAATTTATTCATGTTTGTGTTTGTTGTTTGATACTATTTGCTTAATAATATTGCTTCATTAACATAATGCTTAACGTCCACTGTACAAGTTGTCATATAAGCATTTTAGTTTTTTCTTTTCTCAAAATATGTGGATTTTGCATTCTGCTTTTTAATATTTAAATGAAGAAGAATATATATAGGTATGGATGTAAATAAACATGTATGCATACACACACACACACACACACACACATATCGCTCATTATATATATATATATTTATATCTATATATATTCTTCATATATATTTATATCTACGCATCACTCAATCAGTGATGAATTAGAGAACTCTGGAAATTGTCGTATAATACATCATACGCAAAAAGTCTACCTCCTTCAACCGAGCGCCTATAGCTCAGAGGTAGAATAGCCGACTGACGCCAATTCGGTTGGGTTTCAATCCTGATTTAAATCCTGATTCAATCCTGATTTAAAAGCAATCGTATGTCTAACCGTAATGATGATGTGTGATACAGCGAAAGAGATCTCTCTGCGTATGACAATATATATATATATATATATAGTCATGCGCAGACAGATCTGTTTTGCTGTATCACAGCTCATCATCCGTAAACAGATCTGTTTCGCTGTATCATAGCTCATCAGTACGGTTAGACATCCGATTGCTTTTTGCCCAGGATTGAAACCCGACCGAATTGGCGTCAGTCGGCGATTCTACTTCTGAGCTACGGGCGCTCGGTAGAAGGAGGGAAGACATTTTAGCGTGCATATTATCATTATACACGCCCAATAGCCAGAGTGCTCTAATTAAAACTCCGCTTAGCAACGGCAATAGTTACCAAATATAATAAACGCAGTTCTCAAATATGCAATGCGGTTTTATGACGTCACACCACGGGATAGCGCAAAATGACAACAAAACCATGTAGTCAGAAACAATGTAATATGTTATGTCCGGATTTAAAGGTGATTTTATTAAGTGTTGGTTGTTTAGATTTGATGTACATGGCCTCCAATATCTGCAGGTTCCTCTTACTGTGTGTATGAGTAAGATCACCGTATTGTTGACCAAAATCTGTCTGATATTACCTACATTTTTATGTTTTTCAGAGAAATGTTGTTTAATTGTACTCTGATCAGAAAGATGACATGTAAGTCTACGGGAGAGCGTGGTTGTAGTAAAACCAATATATGTACTGGTTTTTTTTATTAGTATCAGAGATGCAATTTCTGAATGGGCATGTAAATTGGTACACTGCATTGGTTTTTTGTAGAGAATTTAAATCCGGTCATAACATATTACATTGCATTTGACTACATAGTTTTGTTGTCATTTCGCGCTATCACGCGGTGTGACTTCATAAAATCGCATTGCAAATTTAAGAACTGCGTTTATTATTTTTGGTAACTATTGCCGTTGCCAAGCGGAGTTTTATGTCAACACAAAATAAAATCGTCGCTGATGGTGGATGTTATTAAATTTCAGTCCAGATAACCTCTCTGAACATGGCTCATGTGAGCTGAGAGCTTAGAAGCAAATCAATAAATAATTATCCAAATATATATATATATATAGATAGATAGATAGATAGATAGATAGATAGATAGATAGATAGATAGATAGATAGATAGACACCAAGTCCATAAATGGGCAATATAATACAAATATCTATTTATTGTAAAATGTTACGTGTTTAAATTACTTATTATTTATAAATAATTTTGAAAAGTTAATAACCTGATCTCTTTAGACGAGGATTTTATTTGGTATGAATTTCCCCAGAACATCATAAAACACTATCTAAAAAGAAAGTAAATTCCAGTATGTCGACCCAAAATAGAAATCATTAGTCTTAACTTGTAAGGGCCACTAATGGTAGGGAGAAAGCGTTCATTTGGCAGAATGAGTGTCGAAAATCTAAACACACTTACCCACATGCCCACAAATACATAAACACATTTTGCTTTATATATATATATATATATATATAAACTCATTTATAAATGGAACTTTGTCTGTGTGTGTATATGTGTGTCTGTGTGTGTGTCCGTTATTTATAGATTCCGAAACGGCTGTACCGATATTCTTGAAAATACACAGTTGTACTATAAGCGTATGCGAGTGTTCTTAGCTAGGTTATTTTCTGAAGGTTCCCCGATAAATATCGAAAATCGATAATCGAAAAAATCGGGTTATAGAAGGAGTTGTCCGATTTTAATCAAATTTGATACACTCAAAGACATAAGAAACGATATTCAGAAGTTTCAAGGTTGCAGTTCTTACAATTGTGCATAAAATCGATAATATATATATATATATATATATAGGGCAGAATGTTTGTGTGTATGTTTGTCTATCTGCCTGCATGTCTGTATTTTTTTCAGCCCTTTTATTTTAGTTTTTGCTTCGGGTTTGGCTCTAAGTAGGTATAATTGTAGTTCTTAATCTCAGCCATGATACCATTTACTCAGAGGACTTATTTAGCCTTCAAAATTCAGTTTACGACGAAAAAGGCTTATTTGATATCGATACCAGAAAATCAAAATTTGACTTACATCCATTCATTTTTCTTTCAGTCTACGGTTTCGCTTTAACTGGAAACAACTATTGCTTTTTAGTTTTTCGTGCCAACGTCCAAAGAGTCTGAGCTCCAGGACCATGGATTAGTTTTAAAGCTTTCATTACAACCGAGCAACACCAGGCTATACTGCTAGTATATATATATATATATATATATATATATATATATACAACATATTAAAAAATAACAATTTAATTACCTTAAAATAAAACGTTTATTACAATCTTTTTAACTACCTGATGAGACATTGTTCATTCAATGTTAAAGCAAAATATACAATTTTGTAGTAGTTTTTGTTTGCAAATGTTTTATTGTAATAATATATATATATATATATATATATATATATATATATATATATACTACCGGCCATAATTGTTAGGTCCTCCCAGTTTTTAAAAGAAATGATGTATTTCATACTATTTTTAGTATTTATTACCAAGTGGATAATTCTACATGAAAATAGAATGTTTTTTTTAAATACTGCACAATGATATGTGCATCAAATGAACTGTACTAGTGTTTAGCTTTTGTGCTCTCTTCCCCATGCCAGTCTCTTCTTATTGACTGGCCGAAGCAAAGGCTTCCTGGCTGTTTTTTTTTTCTTATCATCTCACTCCAAACAAGTCATTTTACTGCTATTTTTGCGCAATGAAAATGGTGAGAAAGAGGTGTTAGTTATAGGAAATGTCAGGAGGAGGGTAATAGACGGATGAAGATACCGAGGATGTGGGTGGAGTAGATAGAAAAAGAGCTTTTGAGAATGAATGCTAGTTAGTTTGATAGGAGATGTTTATTGACCTTACATTTAAATTCCTGGAGCTATCAGGGACGCAAGTATGTGGAAGGGAATTCCACAGTTGGGAAATGCGTGAGAAGAAGCTGTTAGATTAGAAATTGCGGTTACACTTTATCGGTTTCACTAGTAGCTCCTGTAAATTCATACCTAGGGAGTCCCAGTGATCTAAGTTCATCGGAGCAGAAGCCGTGAAATTATTTATTGAAGAGGCACAGGGAAGTCATGAGAAAAATGAACTGAGCAGGTGATGGAGTGAAGATGTCAGTTTCTTTGAATTTGGCATGTTTTTGCAGGGGAAGCGTATGAAGTTGGTTTAAAAACGACAAAAGGTACATCAAATAAACGAAACTATGTTGTTCAAGAATGTTCATGTGTTTTATTATAACATAAAAAATAGATCGAGCTTTTTATTCCCGGGAATACTTCAGTTTAATTTGTTCGTTGAGTGAAAGAGGCGAAACACTTGATGCAAACCATTACAAAATATTCACCAGTGACAAGAAAATTATGAGTTAATAAAGTAGTTACGCTTGCCGCTGCTATAGTCGCTATGACAATTGATTTCAAGCAAGAGGATTATTTTTATGTGTATTGAGCAGAAAATAGACACTGGAGATCACGAGCGAATAAACATAAATGACTCGAGTTTTCAATACGGAAATTCTACAATTGCCGCTCGACAAAATATGGATCAGCCAAAGAAGCATAGAAAAACACGACAGTTTGAAGCTGAATTCTCGGGTCATCAGTCAAAGACAGAGCTTTAGAAAATGATAACAGAGGAAAACTGGTATTTGGAAATTGTATAGTTGATGTAAACTGGTTAGTTCGGGGCTTGAGTTCCCATATAAAGTAATCAAGTCTCATCTAATTAAGCAAGATAATACTCATCTCTTTTAAGCAGAGATTTAGCGAGGAAGAACTGCTGAATATTGTAGTGTTTCACTTAAAAATAATATGAAATTATATGTTTAAAAAAGCTAATTGCAGTCCGTGTATTGGCGAGGCCATAGATACCGTAGCATTATTAATGACTCAACATGTTTGTCCCTGACTCATTCAAGCATGTCACCCGGTAGCTCACAAGTTTTTATGACTGCTATTTTAGAAATCTTTTAGCTTGAATCTCTCTAGATTTTCTCCTTAAGACGTTAGGATTGAAGTAAAGCTATTTTCAATTGGATGAACATTATAACATATTGATAAATAACATTAATAATATAACAAGGAACATATAGAAAAATAACACATAGATAAAAAACATACAGAGCAATAACACAAATATATAACATATAGTCATAAAGATAAAGAGAAAGGTGTAATTTCAATGTAATTTTTATTATGATTTTTGTGTGGGGGGGAAATTGAAACCTATTTAAGTCAAAAGTGAAATTAAAAAGAAACGATGCATCTTCAGAGTCTAATGTCCTGTGGTGATACCAAGCAAACGAGGGACTGGATGTTTGTCCTCAGAGGTTCAGATAGCAAATGACCAAAACTGGTCTTTGTGTATCTGGTCTCCACGCAGAAGTTATGGGGGAAAACCAAAAATAAATAAATATCAAATTCTTTTTACGAACCTTTTTCGCGAGCCGACGTGAACTTTGTTTATCGTCTAATGGAAAACCCGTAATTAAACCCGGGTGCGAATTCCCAGATAACTTGTTCGGAGCCTCGAAAATAAAATAAAAGGACGACAATCAAATAAAAGAAAACAATCGACATTTGAGAAAATACGAGCATAATTAACACGTTCCTTGACAAACGTCAAGCGATCGTATTATATTCCCTCTTCTTTCTCTCTCAGCTTCTTCTCCCTCACTGTTCACTGAGCCACTTAATAACAGACCGGTACCCGAAGGACCGAGCGGAGACTTCAAAGATACTTCTAACAAACGAAAGCACATACATACATACATACGCATAAAATCTTTTCGGCAGTTCCTCAACAGGTGTTTACTCGTGCAACCAGACTGGCAACTGGGTCCCACCCATTCACAGTCAGGTTAGCCAAATGCAGACGACAATTCCAATCCTGCAGCTTCTTCTCTCGCACTTCCCGCCTGTGGAACTCGCTCCCATATTCTTGCTTTCCTGACGGCTACAACCTCCAGAAATTTAAATGCAAAGTCAATACTCATCTACTAACCACTGAACTCTAGCTCTCTCCCCACCCCCGTATAACCTTCCCTTTCTCTCCACCTATGTATCTGTCATCGCACCTGCTTTCTCAGCTTTCTATTGCTCCTTTCTAACTAGTTTGTACTCCTCACTCTTTTCTAATTAATCTTTTTACATTTATGTAGCCCCCTGCAGATCAGTGGCATTTCCGCCTTGCTCGGGGTGAAATGATTAAAAAAAATTACTGCTATGAATATTTTAACGACCTTTGTACTAACCAAACAACATTACTGTTATTTGTAAAAAAGCATAATTGATATATATAATGGATTCTCCCGTCGCGTTCAACGTAAGAGGGTCCAACCTTTCTCCAGCAAGACAACCACACAGAGATCTGTTTATAGTGGTGAAGGCATTGTGTAGTACCATCCACACTTTTTGGAACTGCTGATAACAAACAATTGGTGCAGATGACTGCCACAGATCGCACGAACAGCAGACCTCAATTATTTAACCCATAATTGGAGGGGACGAACGGATTAATACCTTTCCCAAGGGTACCAGTGCGCAAGTGAATGCAGCGTGCTCGACTGAAATTGGAACTCGGCTCACCGATTTCCCCCTCCAAGCCGACATCCACCGCACATCCGTGAATGGTAACAGCACCTAGTATTCCCAAGTGGTCACCCACCTAAGTACTGACCAGGCTCAACGTTACTTAACTTCGGTGATGCACTTCACCATGACGAATAACTCACTATTGCCCTTTTCCTTAATAAAATTGAAACACGATATATTAAAAAGATAAAAGGCTATGTATGGAAATGGTGCCATAGTTGACAATATTTGTTTGTGAGTAGTTCAGGAAAAGATATTTTGATCTGGAAGACCGAAAACCTTCCCGTAAATCTACATTCAAATGCTGTCTAAAGATCATACAATACGAGACATCGAAGAGATTCTACACATTTTAGTATATGAGTGTTGTAAAATATTTGAAATCACCTGGACACGATGCTATTTAAAATGATTCAGTAGCTCAGGATTGAACAAAAGAATCAAAGTGCAGAATTTCTATCTACCACTCTTTGCTCAAATGCAACTAAATCGTCTAATTTTAAACATAAATTCCGTCTAATTATAGGGAATATATATACGGATAAAATGAGGTACTGTTCTTCATCTTTATACAACGTGTTCTTTCAGGACGAAGGTGGTTATCTTTTTGTCCCTTGTGGCTCTTAATAAATTTTGTATTTTTCCACGACCATATTTTACCATCCATTTACCGAAGCCCATCACTTATATTACGCGTTGTTTTCCTTTTACTATTTTCTTCAAACTGTTCTGTCAGTAAAAGGTTTTCCAAGACTTTTTTCTCATCTTAAGCTACTGTAAATCTTATCAAAACCCAGTTTGCATCCGAAACAGATAATGATAATGTGAATGGATGTGCGCAATGTAATCTTTTTGATTCCTTTGCAAAAAAAAACAAGAGTTTTATTCAGTCAAATTCTGTTTGCGTGCGAATGTGAATGGGGGTGCAGTGAATATCGGATAGGAACGAGAAATCGGAGTTCGAATTCCAGTTAAATGTGATGCATTCCGTTTGCAAATACTCTTCTCCCTCCAGCTATATGTTAAACAACAGAACAAATTGGATTATATAGCCCTGGTTGGTAACCACTCTACTGCGTGAAAATCTTCTGCCTAATCACTCATGTCTCTTTCGAGACACGATCACCTAAATGTGTATCAAGTATGGCACGGAACTGACTGACTCTTTCCAGTTGGACATATTAAAGGTAGAAATCGATTAAAAAAATGGAACTGGTCAATCCAAAGAGTGACCGCTTTCAGGACATGGTCACACCTCATGTCTATTTGCACAGCCGGTAGAAATTGGTGCTGCTTTGATGAGAGGTCTTTATCTAGATGCCGTATTTAACTGTTACTCTAAGTACGGATTATCATTTATTTCAACTCTTAAAAGATACCTTGATAGTTTGGCTCTCTTAAAGATTGTGAATGCCATTTGAACCAGTTATTTAATAAAGAATATGCCATATTGATGGGGGATAGAATCATGGAAGGGATTGAAAGAAGACGAAAGTTTATGTACTGTTCATTAATGAAAATTTCTAACGTGAATATCAGACAGACCACACCGATATCGGATTATCATTTATTTCAATTCCTTAAAAGATATCTTAATAGTTTAGTTCTCTGAAAGATTGTGAAAACCATTTAGACCAGTTAATTAATAAAGAATATACGAAGTTGTTGGTGGACAGAATCATGAAAGGGACTAAAAGAAGGCGAAAGTTTATGTACAATTTATTAATGAAAATATCTAAAGTGAATACGCTATTACCAGAGAAACCTCACCGATTAGGGAATGTACTGCAGAAGCGATTGCTATTTAAGAAATATTTGTGTTAAGTTCAATAAATATTAACCGACATTGGATTAAAACAAACTACAAATAATTGTGGTTTTCATTAGTTTTTAAAATTGATTAAAGAAATATTTTAAAATTTAATTCATATTTTTAAAAATACTTTTTTTTATTAGAAAAATTTTATTGTAATTTGTCGCATTAAAAATTTAATAATTTTAATTTTGCCGTTAGATTCAACGGAATTTATAAACATATGAAAATACTTGCGACGTTTTTATCGATTTTATGTTGATGCTTCGCTCGATGAAAACACAAGCAAATGACAATAGGATCAAACTACGACGGTTCATGAGAGCACAACCCAAATCCAGTTGACTAGGACCTTTGACTGACCTTTGCAGCATTTTGTGTCAGTCATAAGGCCTGTTGTGGATACTCCGGTATCCGCAAACGTATTCATAATTTAAGATTCGTTCCTCCTGTAAATGGTGTTGGAAATAAGACAAAGATACAATGAACATGTATTATTAACTATAAGTTTACACAGAGTAGATTAAGCATGCAAATAGTGAAACAAAAGTTGTTTCCCTGGTAACGTTATGAAACATGAAGTAAAGTCAATAATTGAATAAAGTTCTTTAAAGTAAAAATGTAATGTACATACAGTAGTTGTGTTGCAGAAGGTTCCCATTGGAAGATGTGTGTAATTGTGCACATGTGTGTCTAAGAAATAAATTAGCAACTAATTGCTACCTGCAATTAGCGTGATGGTGGGAGAGGAGTTAACTGCCTTGTAACACGTGTGTCCCTGCTTAAATAAGACTCGCAAAAATGCGGGAAAGCGAAGGAATATCACTTGAAAGCCGTGTGTTTCGTGCATGAAGAAACACGCAAGGCAGAAGTATTGCGTAGGTGTATGAGTATGTATATAAATGTGTGAGTGCGAATGTGGGTGAAATGTGTATAAATACACATAAGTTCCACAGGCCAAACATCTCTGAAATTTTCATTCGAATCCATTGAAAGGATCTTGAGATTTCTTGACCACCGGTAGACTGTATGTCTACCGGTGGTCAATCAACGAGACAAACGAAAACAATTGTAAGGATGCTCTCTGCGTAATTAATAATATGGAGTTAGTCTGGGTAAAAGTAACCAGCACAGGTAAAATTGTAACTGTATGCGTTTTTAATCTGGGCGACAGAGACACTTTGGCTCCACTCTGGAAGCGTTAATGAAACGAATGTTTACACTGACCGCGACGATAAAAGCAAGACCAAAGAATTCAATAATGTCATTGTAGGTCATTCTAGGTAACTTGTGAATCTTCAATGGCATACTTTTGGATTGTAAAAGGAATCGGATTTCCTTGTTCGATATTGGAAAGTAACATTTTTCATTGCGAGATTTTTAATTGACCGCGGGAGAGAAAAGCAATAAACTTTAATCGGCCAATTAAGTTTTTAATCGACTGAGTTGATTAGGTGAGTGAAATATATATTTATATATCACTCTTAACTGGGGAGAAAAATAGATTTATACCTTCGATTTTTCACGAAAGTGAATATTACAAGGTAACCAAAATAGTGCTGTCTGTTTTTTGAATAGTCATTGCATCAAGTTGAAATATATACGAAATGCCTGTAGCAATTGTTTTCAAATACGGTCAGCCGGAAATAGGAACATTAGATGTTATAAATAACACGCCCACCCTTCCCGGCCATCAGTTATAAGCTGGACAGCTGTGAGAAGGATGGAAGTACCTACAGATTTCGTTCACGGCTCTTTGCTTTACGACTTCAAAGTGGGCTTATCAGCAGCTGCATCAAGTCGCCGCATATGTCAAGCGTTTGGGGATAATGCTGTGGATGAACATACTGCAAGGCGTTGGTTTAGAAAATTCAAGTTGGGAGATTTGTCTCTCCATGATGAACCTCACAGTGGACGACCACATGTCTTGAATGACGGAGTCCTGAAGGCGGCCATTGAAGAGGACATTAGTGTAACGTGTGGTGAACTTGCAAGACAGTTCAACAGTTAGACTTCACCTGCACCGCCTAGGTAAGACGTACAAACTGAGCAAGTAGATTCCGCAAACGCTGTTGGAGGTCCACAAGGAACAACGGATGGCAGCCTGCGTATCGCTGCTTTCTCGCCAGCGTACCGCATCCTTATTTAATCGAGTGCTTGCCAGTGATGAAAAGTAGGTTCTGTACGAAAATTCCAAGCGTTCCATACATTGGTTGTCTCATCAGGAAGCTGTCCCTCACACCGCAAGACCGCCTATGCACCCACGCAAGATTATGGTTTGTGTCTGGTGGATAGATCGTCAAGTGGTTCATTATGAACTGTCAACGGGCCAAACGGTCACTGGGGACCTTATACTCACAGCAATTGAAACGTGTGTAACAGGCAGTGCGCTAGAAGGAGCCAGCACTGGTGAATCGCAAAGGGGTGCGATTCACCTCCATGACAACGCCAGGCCGTATGTCGCGCGAGTGGCCAAGGATACCATACAACAACTTGGGTGGGAGACTTTGTGCCATCCACCTTATTCACGAACTTCTTTGCGTCAAAACACGCCGAGTTCTACCCCAAGGGCATTGAACAGCTGGAGATACGTTGACAGAAAATGCTGAATGCCGATGGTGATTACTTCGAAGACTAAATATTAGTTTTCTTTTTTTCTTTTAAAAACGGACAGAACATTTTGGTTCCCTTGTAATATGGAGTTAGTCTAGGTAGAAGTAACCAATACAGGTAAAATTGTAGCCCGCAGCAGGGATCAACCACGCATGTTTGTTCGAGGGTAAAACTTTTGAGCCATTGTTTAGAAATATTCATTTTATCTATTGTCACATACTGTAGTTAATATCTGGATATTTTAAGTGGTTAACGGACCTGCTATTTCATATTAATCACCAGTCGAGTTAGAATTTCGAATAGCTAATTTCAAGTTAGGTATGTTTTTCTGTTTGAAAATATTCCGGAAACATAATCTTTCTGGGCACCATTTTGCCTGATTTAGACTTCTGATAATGTAAGCTCTGTCAATACTGGTTCTACCAAGGAGGGAATATAATTATTAACCCCAGAGGCAATCATTAAACGAATATCGGCTAATAATGTTTCACCACCTCAGGTCATCCATACATAAATAAATAGACACTTTGTTCTCTCGGGAAAGCACGAAAAACACGAGGAATAAGAAATGAACGGAAGTATTTCGGAAGTTTTCGGAATTAATTGCGTGTAATTTTTTGAATAGATAATATTAAGGGGGCAAATAATAATAATAATAATAATAATAATAATAATAATAATAATAATAATACTGGGAAGAAGAAGCGTTTACGTGACAGGAAGAAAACGTATTAGAAAATTGTAAGAAAAGAGAAAAAAGATAATTAAAAATTGTAATAAAAGCTAGAAAGCAATAAAGGAAGAAAGTTGTGAAATAGAAGCAGAAAAGTGAAATGAAAAAGGAAAGAAGAAGAAGAAGAAGAAGAAGAAGAAGAAGAAGAAGAAGAAGAAGAAATAAGAGGAAGAAGAAGATTTACATATATAAAACGAATGAGGAGAATGAAAAGAAGCCATGGCAAAATTTTAAGCGATTTAAAATTTACAAGAGATACTAGATTAGCAACTAGGTCCCACCCTTTTACAGTGAAACAGATAAGATGTAACCGTAATTTCTACTCCAACAGCTTCTTTTCTCTCGCTTCCCGCCCGTGGAATTCCCTTCCACATGCCTGCTTCCACGACAGCTACAATCTCCAGCAGTTTAAATGTAAGGTCAATAGACACCTCCTATCACACTAACTTGCATCTATTCTCTCAAACACTCTCACCATCTACCCAACCCTCATTCTCTGTATCCTTACCCGTCTATCACCCTCCTTCTGACATTTTCTTATATCTAACCATCCTTTCTCATCACTTTCCCCCCTGTGTAACCCTCTGCGCAATAGTGGCAGTGGAATGTCTTGCTCGGGGTGAAACAATTAAAAAAAATGAAAAAGAAAACACTACAGAAAGTGAGACATAATCATTATAATGTCAATGTGACACCTTAAATCTCACTTTTGGACAAATACTTTCGTTTCATATACTGAAATAATAATAATAATAATAATAATAATAATAATAATAATTATTATTATTATTATTATTATTATTATTATTATTATTATTATTATGTCATTTCTCATCATATTTCTATTTCTGCTATGGTCGCACTACCTACCAAGTCTGCGGGAAGACCTAAGGCAGGTCGTGGTGTGTTGTTATGGCTCCATTTCATGTTTTTTCTATCTTCCTCATCATCCCTAGCGTTACATAGACAAAGTTCTCATTAATGTGTGGGCTGTACTTAATAAGACAATTTTTGTATATCCCTTAAGCTGGGATTTCTTTCAATGTGTTGTTTTGTTTCATTTTTTATCATTCCAAGTGCACCTACTATCACTGGCACAACTCTTGTATTCAATTTCCACATTTGTTCTATTTCAATTTCCAGGTCTTTACATTTTGACAGTATTTTGAATTCCTTCATTGCTATGTTACCATCCGCCATATCAATTAATAAGCAAGGTTTTTTTTACAATAATTTTGTCTCTGTAACGCTAGGGATATTAGGGGAAATAGAAAAACATGAAAACCAAAAATAAATATCAAATTCCTTTTACGGACCTGTAGTGGAACTCTGGATCCTGATTGGTCATTAAATTGCACAATTCAAAATACATCAGAGACAAAAAAACGTTCTTTGAGCCACCCCACGTGATTGGATTGAATATTTAAGGATGGTCTCTAACCGGTCACGGTGGTCAGTCAGAGGAGGCATTTTGCTGACTGACACACATCTAAAATGTCACTTTCAACTTCAAACGACTCGGACATTGTCCTATCTCTCTTTTTCCTTTATCCCTTTCAGCAATTACTACTAGAACATTTTCTACGAACTTTTGATAACTTAACTTTCTCATTGAATATTTCTACGAATTCCTGTTAGTCTTTTCTTATAATAAATTTCTATTTAAACATTCAAAATGCTTATTTTATTATTCCAGTCTTCTACAATAATCCACACATTCAAACTGACAACCAACCTTCTAATGAAAACCGTTCTGATGAATATTATTCAACATAAGACTTGTAAGCTGTAGGGAGTTTAGTTAAGTAAGACACAAGGCCAAAAAAAGAAACATTAACCAGCTCCCTACACTTGAGTTCCAAGCAACTTCGAGTAGATTTATGGACCCGAGTGTAATTCGTGAGAACAATATGCGAACTAAAAGTCAAACAAGGAAGTACAGTATGCTCTTCCAGTGGATAAAAAGCGATCACTTTCAGGAGGGAATTTACCTGTGGTGGAAAGATCTACCATAGAACTAAACTCCTATTCAAATAATGAATCTCAAGGTCCCCACAACCAGGATAATCACAATGATGGCCATGTGAATTCTCCAACTAGATCCACAAGAATTCATTTAAAATAAGAAAATATAAAATGATCCATAAGCATCAAACTCGATATTAATGCACCAAGCTCAGAAAAACAACATTCGCCAGACATTTTGCGAGAAAAGTTTGAACAAGCGATTAGAAAACATACTAACGAAAATAATCTAGCCAATGTAAGAAGGTTCATAATTAGAAATAACTGATTCAAAATTCTGCCGAGACCGACAAAGCAAACCTCGCTATCAAGCTCGAAAAGGACCTGCAATCCGTGTTGAAATGGGGTAAGAAATGCCTCGTGAACTTTACTGCTTCTAAAACGAAGCTGCTATCTATTAATCACAACGGCCAATCGCTCCTACCCCCCATTAGCATATATCAGTTTAGTCTACCTGAAAGTAAAACACTCCGCTTCCTAGGATTTACTCTCACAACAGACCTCACGTGGAATGACTATATAGAGTCCATAGTTAAATCCGCTGCTAAGAAGGTCGGTTCTCTGTGCAGGTCCGGGAAGTTTTTCCCTTCTGAAACAATCCTGTAAAAATACAAATCAACCATCCATCCGTGCATTGAATACTGCTGCCATATCTGTTCGGGTGCTCCTGCTATCCACCAAGGAGTCCTTGACAAATCCTACGAAGAATCTGTAATGTAATCGAGCCCGGCTTGGCAGCTAGGATACAGTCACTTTCTCATCGGCGCAATCTGGCTTCCCTGTGTCTATTCTACACATACATTCATGGCTTCAGCTCAAATGAACTTAGCTCACTGGTACCTCCCATACATGAATTTGCTCTAACCACAAGATTAGCAACTAGGTCCCATCCTTTTACTCTAAAGCCATTAAATTGTAAACGCAAATTCTACTCCATCAGCTTCTTCTCTCGCACTTCGCGCCTGTCGAATTCACTTCCGTTTACTTGCTTTAACGACTGCTACAATCTTTAAGAATCAAAATGTAAAGTCAATAGTCATCTAATATCTCACTAACTTGCATTCCCTCTCTCTCTCATGTTTCTTTCTTCGTCCACTACACTCTTAGCAGTATTCTCATTCTTCTACTACCCTCTTCCTGACACCCCCTGTAACCTGTCATTCTTTCTCATAACTTACCTCCTATGTAACCTCCTGCTCAACAGTGGCAGTAAAATGTCTTGCTTGGGGCGACACGATTATTAAAAAAGAACTGCAACCAGAAAAGGTGAATCAACTGTCCGTTAAAAGCAAAACAAATGAACATAATAAGTAGGAACATCATATATAATGCTGAAACTTTAGAGAAGTTGGAAAGGCGTAATCGTAGTCAATCTACAGCCAGCAATAAAATGATTTCAAAACACATTGCACCGAATAATTTTACGGAAAACAAGAATGGTATTCAAGAAACCGAGAAAGAAATCATGTGGCATACAAGTAAGACACAAAAAAAGTTGAAATGGAGGAAAGAAAACTTCTTCTATGTGTATTTTTGGACGTAGGCGATCATGGCCTTCGACGTCTCCATATCAATGGTGGCTCTTAGCAGGCTTTCTTCTGTTACACCACGCAACCCCCGTTCTGCCATCCGCCTGCCCAGGCCCGTCAACTATGTTATACGTTGTTTTCCCTTGCCTGTCTTTTCTTCTATCTGACTTGTTAGTAACAGATTCTCCGGGCCCTCTTTCCTGATTGCATGTCACAGGAACGTTCACTGTCTCTTCTTGATGCTCAGTATTAATTTCTTTTGCGTTTCCATCCTTTCCAAAACTTCACCATTTAAATGAAACAATACCCAAAATTACAGCCAAAAAACACAAACCAAAAAACTGTTATCCTCTATAATGCAGCACTCAAATAACTTTAGAATGCACACATACGTCACAACGAAGGAAAATATGCATTAGCAATAACATCAAACTAAACAAAAGTTTCACAGGCATTAAGATCCACCCTGGAAAAGCGAAATAGAGAAATAATTTGAATCACTTAGAAGTAACTGTTCAGTATTGGATGAATTGAAAAGAGAAACAATTATTATGATCCTTGGTCGGGTGGTTGCCGGCTCTTCAAATGTCTTCTCCACTTTTCTCCCTCTGACATAAACAAATTACACTCTGCTAAAGTTTCAACATGAGTGATCATGAGCAGGATAGTAGTGAAAGTCGTTGCCGACCTCCTTTGTTGTTGTTGGCCATGCTATGGGTCCCAAAATATTGCAGTTGCAGTTTGTTTATTGCTTCGAAACAGATGGTCGGCAGCACGTTTTCTTTTTGTCCTAATCATCTGAAACATCTTTGGGAGATTGCCATACAGGTCCTCGTAAGATATATAGTCGTCCCAACCTACATCGAGAGCATTTTGCAATAGTTTAATGTAGGTGCTGTCTATGTTTGTCTCCATAGAGTTTGTCAGCTTTTAACCATGTCTTTAAAGAATTGTACTTTAATGATTTTTTATGCTGGATTTCCAGATTTTGTTTAGCTTCTTGATTGTAGTCCAATCTTTTGATTTTCTTGTTAGCTTGTCTTTTTCCGAGCTCTTTATCCAGGCGCCAGGATATTTTAAAGTCTTGTTTTTGCTAGCAGGTGTGGATCTCGATGTTGGTTATAAGAAATATATTCGGTCTTGGATTTATTAATGTCCATACGATATTTTCCGCAGCATCAGTTACAAGAGCGGTCAGTTTCTGACCATCATCAAAAGCACCCGGAAACAAAACTGTCTCAAAGGCCTAGTCTTTGTCTGTCAAAAATTCAAGTGGATGTTCAGCACTGGGGTTCAGTGCTGTGACAAGACATTTATTTCATAAATGTAAGGACTAGAAAAGACAGAAAAGTCAAAGAAAATACACTGTTAGGGATGAAGATGAAGTCCGATCAACAGAAAAGTAAGCAACACAACTGAATGCGCTACTAAACAGCGCAAGATGTTTCAAGCTGATGCTTAGGGCCCGGGAAAACGCCAGGCTCCTTGGCTCCGCAGATCTATTGTAATGAAAAAAAAATTAACAAAATAATTATTAGGATTAACTGGAAAATTATTATCATGCTTGTATATTGAAATAGACATCTATCAACCCTTCTCGCTTTCTCTCTTCATATATATATATATATATATATATATATATATATATATATATATAGTATATCGAGGCAGCAAGTAATTTTCTAAACATATGCTGTTAAATGTAAGAGACAATGAATGTCTATTATGTTTAATCATGAGCCGTTCTAAATGTCGTATTTTTGCTTTAATTTCAGTTGAAAATAAAGTCAAAAATTCTCCAACATTTGGATAATTATTTATTGATTTTATTCTAAGCTTTCGGCTCACATGAGCCATCTTCAGAGAGCTTGTTTAAACTGAAAAAAAACTAAACATCCACCATCACCGACGATTTTATTTTGTGTTGACATAAAACTCCGCTTGGCAACGGCAATAGTTACCAAAAATGTCAACACAAAATAAAATCGTCGGTGATGGTGGATGTTATAATATTATAACATATATATATATATCCTGACGATCCGGCTAGTGAAACCACTGTCGGCTTTTGGCTCACTTTTAGATTTAGTTCGTGTCTTTGCTCTACTTTCGTACTTTCGTACTTTCGTATTGAGCTCTTTACTGTTAAGGTTTTCGTCTTGGTTTTTTTTTCTTTTGAATACAGCTTTTGCTTTATTTGTTTCTTTTTTTGATTCCCCTCTACCCATTTGGTTATACCTTTTGGGTTTGACGACTAAATTTACCGTTTTGTTAACAGTAGGACATAATAATTTTAGTCATTATTAGTGATACTGTTTTCTTGGTACGTTTTACAATAATAATAATCATGATAATAATAATAATAATAATAATAATAATAATAATAATAATTATAATATATATATATATATATATATATATTTCATTTTTAAACAACTTATTTCGCTACCGTGGTTTCTTCAGGCGATTTTTAATAACAATAAATTTTTAATAAGAATTATTAAAAATCTGCTGAAGAAACCACTCATGGTGGAAACCAAAAAGAAAAGAACTCGTTTAAAAATTAAAAATATTCAAAAGTTCTACAATATAATTGTATAGAACACTTTTTAATACAAATGTGTACTGGTCTAATCTTACTGGGACCAAAAACTAAGTATTAAACAATATATATATATATATATATATATATATATATATATATATATAATCTATGATAGAAGGCTTCCCGCCCCCGAAGAGGTTGCAAATTATTTGTAATTTTTAAAAAAATGAATTTAAGGGAGAAATAGATTATAGATATCTGTTTCAACATACATAAAACGTAGCCAAAAATTGTGAAACGTTCCTAATGTATAGCTTCAAAACGGCAATTCCGCGATTTCTTCCGTTTTTTCGTGATCATGGAATATCTGCGTTCGGAGAGTATGTTATTTTGTTTAAAGTACATTTTATTGTGGGTTCAGTATGTTCATGGAGGGCACAAGTTGCATTCTGCTGGTGGGAAGAGGTGATGTTGCTAAGCACGTTACTGCGCCTCCCACATAGGCTTGCCGTAAAGAACATAACAAAAAAGCAGATTACATTATGCATGAAGTAGAATGGATGAAAAATAAACCATAAAAAACATGAGCGATAATCACACGAGATTATGCGCTGGAAAAAGTGCACACATGAAAATCTCTGGGATTTAGTTAAAGTTCCGAATTTTGTCACTATTATCTAAATACAGCACACAAAAAATAACCAAAGAACTTCAAGAAATAATCAATGATCCTATTAAAATTCCGGAATGAATAAACAAATGAATTATATTCCAAAGAATGGTAACACAAATGTCCCAAAATCTACAGACCAATCACATGTCTTCGCACCAAAAAACTACAGACCAATTACATGTCTTTTTTTTATCTATTCTAACAAAATAGACGTACACCTTCTTCGAAAAATATGACATATTACTCCTTTACGGAGAGGGTGCAAACGTTGCTCTCACAGATATATAAACAAATTAATTATTAAAAGGATGATTTTCAATGCAAATAAACTCTAAGTACTGCCTAGAATAATTATTGTAAAATATTCGATAGTGTTCCATGATAAAGTCGTTACGTTTATACATCAATTTCTTCAAACAGAATACGTCGATTTGGAAAACAACACCTCACCTCAATCATATAAATGAAATCTATAATCTAGTGAAATGTAATAAACAAACGAATGTTTCAAGGTAACTCTTTGTCTCATTGCTATTTTGGATATAACTAATAGCATTAATCAGCGAACTTACCAGGACGAAATATGGGTATAAACTATCTACGAAAAAAATAAGCCATCTATTTTATATGAATGACTTAAAGTTGTATGCTAGGAATGACAATGAGCTGGAAGGTCTTCTGCAAACTGTAAAATGCTTCACGGATTGTTCTGTACTTGAAGGAATATAAAAATCGTCACGATAGAGTGGGAGAATATTTACATTGGACAATGTGAAAACACTTTGGAAAATATGTGAACAAACACTGATATAAACAACGGTTAGAGAAAAAGAAGGTATCATCATTCAACGGAATGACATCATCTACATAGACAGGAAAATTAAGGCAAACGGGCCAGAAATTATTGTCAAAAAAGATGAAAAAAAGACACCTACTAATTGATGTGGATTACCCTGCGAATAGGAACATAGCAACCAAGGAATTTGAAAAACAATCGAAGTATAAAAACCTGGAAATTAAAATAGAAAAAATGTGGAATTGAAAACAAGAATGATACCTGTGATAGCAAGTCACTTGGAATGATAAAAGGAACAAAACAACACATTGAAATAATATGCAAAAATCCCAGCGTAAGAAATATACAAAAATTTTCTTGATAAGTAGAGCCCATAAATTGAGAACTTTGTCTATGCAATGCTAGTGATATTATGGGAGACAGAAAAACAAATTAAATGTAGCCATAACAACAAAACACTTTTGTTTTTGTTTTTTTTTTGCAGACTTGGTAAGTAGTGTGACCATAGCAGAAATAAAAACCGAAATAATAATAAATATAACGGATTCAATATCAACATAGATTGGCCACTAATGGAAGTGTACTCATATATTTGAAGAGTTATCAAATCATGATAACTTTGTACAATTTCAGTGTTGCGGACAATTAATGCTCCGTTTGAATCTACAGCAAAACCTATTCTTTGAAGATACAATAATATTAAACCTAACGACCTCAGTAGATACACAAAGATAGAAAAAGGCGTAAGACAAGGATGTGTCTTTTCACCGGATTTGTTCAACCTATACAGCGAGAATATTTTGAGGACCCTAGATGACACACCAGGATTTATTATTGGAGGCCACAACCTGAACAACATAAGATACGCGGACGATACAGTACTGATTGTGGAAACGGAAAGGAAACTACAAGGCCTCATACAGAAAGTAGCAGTGGAGAGTGACAAGAAGGGACTACAAATAAACTTTAAGAAAACTGAGTGCATGGTCATCAGCAAAAGATACAACCCAAAATGCCAAATACAGGTGGGGGATAACAGAATCAAACAAGTCCAAGAATTTAAGTACCTAGGAAGTGTTCTAACAGGAGATGGAAAGTGCGACACGGAGATCTGAAGGCGAATTGGCATGGCAAAGGACGCGTTCCAGAAGATGAGCAAAATACTAACACACAGGAAGATCTCAATAGAAACGAAGAAAAGAGTGCTAGACTGCTACGTGATGTCAGTTCTTCAATACGGCTGTGAATGCTGGACAATATCATCGAAAATGAGGACAAAACTGGAAGCGGCCGAAATGTGGTTCTACAGAAGGATGCTACGGATATCGTGGACTGAGCATACAAGCAACGACGAGGTGTTAGAAAGAATGGCAACAAAAAGGAAATTGATGCTGAGCATCAGGAAGAGACAACTGAAGTTCCTGGGACATGCAATGAGGAAGGAGAGCCTGGAGAACCTGATACTGACTGGTCAGATAGAAGGAAGGAGAGACAGAGGAAGGCAGCGGATAACATATCTGCAGAGTCTGATCAGGTGGATGACGGAACGGGGTTGCCAGGAGCAACAGGAGCAAACATACTAAGAGCCACAAAGGATAGGGAGACGTGGAGATCCATGATCGCCTACGTCCTGAAGGGACAGGGCACATAGAAGAAGAAGAATGACAAATTGCAAGAACATTCTTGAAATTTTAAATGCATGTAAATTACCCATACTACAATGATAAACAGCACGCATTTGATGTGAATATTCAAAATGTTAAAATATTACTACTAATAGTATTACTACTAGTACAGCAAATACCACTACTACTAATCATAATAATAATAATCTTGTGACTAAAAATAAGTTAAGAGATAGGTAAGTGCCAAATTGCATATCAAACGTGTGTGGTCTGAGAGTCCGAGGCTAAATGTTGTCGACATCAATACACCACGAGTAGTGAAACTCAGGTGAGAGACCCAGTTTTGATAATATACTTATCTCGGCGGCGTTTCCGTTTGAAAAACTCCGCATCTCGGGCCACCGATGAAATAAATTACTTCTATTCTCAAATTCTGTAGTAAAAAATATGCGAATAAAACATAATTTTAGAAGTCTGTTTTTATCATTTTATCTTTACGTTATCTTCTGCTGCCATAGCTGTCTGGTGAATGGGAAGATAAGAAAAGTTGGAAAATTCTGAATTCTGGCACTGGAAACTATTTTTCATTTGTCGACGCATTCGTATTACTCGCCAAAGTTTCTTGGTTGAAACGTTAGCTTCGATAACCCTTGCCCATTTGTCAGTTATTCACTGCACACTCCATGGCGATAGCTTACAGATACATCTAAATATGCCGCTTGCTTTTACACTTGGTATATATTCATCAATAAATTTTTCTACAATTCCTCAGGGTCAATCCTAATATCGAAAGTTTTATTCTCTAGTAAAAAAAAAACGATCAATTGTTCAATGAATTTCTCAAATAATATTTATTATTTAGTTCATTTTATTACGATGCTCCGACTGCTCATTTCTTCGGCCTTTCTAGTATTATCTAAATCTCTGATTTATTGTCATTATTATGCTTGAGCTCTTTTTATGATTTGATTCAGTATTGACTAAATTCTGAAATAATCTATATATAAAATTCTGTGGCTTCCGCCAGTTCGTCCGTCCGTCCGTCCGTCCGTCCACCAGACCCTCTAAATTAGATATATATTGCCTGATCAAAGCCAACGTTGGAGGAGATGTTAAAATTGCTGTATGTGGGTCCAAAGTACAATATAAAATATTTTTCAGTATAACAGTGTAAGCTAGCAAAACTAGATGAAATCAGATGAATCACAACACTATTTTGATTAATATTTATGTTTTCATAACTTTCCAAACACTTTTTTAACAAGAATCCAGTTTCCAGTTAGCTCTGTATTTGAGAGAATGATTAACAAATCAACAGGTCACCATTTAAAAAAAATTGGTATTTTGGTATCTAAAATTATTGATGGAAAAAATAACAGGAATTCGTAGAAGTAAATGTTCAATGAGAAACATGTAATGAGTTAAAGATATCAATAAATTTAGAAATGTTTGTAGTAGCAACTTGTTGAAAAGAGTTTATGCGTATGGATGGATGGATGGATGGATGGATGTGTGTTTGTTTAGTAGGAATGTCTTTGAATTTAGATGAAGAAGTATAAGGAAGTAGCACACGAGAAAGAAGGAGAAAGGGGACGAATATACGACGCGACCTTACGTCCGTGTAGACTTGAACTTTCTCCAGTTACATTTTAGTGTGTCGTCTTGCTGCGCCCATCTGACTGACTGACACTGACCAAAGCCTTTTATAGCATTTAGTTTTTCGCACTGGATCGCTAATTTGTTTGAGTCTTTCAAATCGCTTTAATTGGTCAGAAAATCAATTTAACATCTACTCTCGAAATATGGTTTCGACGTTCTCTTTAAACATGTGGTCAGTCTTTTTTTTAGATGGCAAAACCAGGATTTCACGCGTCATTATGAATTTTTGTAAAAGTGAGGAAAGTTGCTTTTAATTCTTAATTTCTTATCCACTACATACCCACACCCAGTATTAAATAAGAACAGAGACACTACTGAATGATATTTGTGTAAACCTGTCCCTGGTGTCGGCCATCATTTCTAATTTAGATTGCCATAAGGCAAGCAGAGGTAATGGAATCCCATCCATCGTTCTAAAGGAACGTGATCTTAAGTTGGCTGCACTACTCTCAAAACTCTACAATTATTGACTGCCTGCTTCCTGCTTTCCAGCTTATTGGAATCCTTATCTTTAGTTCCTGTTTTGAAGAATTCCGGTGAACACTATGACTCTTCTAACTATCACCCTATTAGCCTCTTACCACTTTTCAGCAAAGTATTCATGACTTTAATTAATGTTGATGTTAAGGCTCTCAACTTTCACGACTAACAAGAAATTTGGTCAGGTATTAGCGTTGATGTGGATATGTATACCCGGCTCTTGATAATAATGGCCAAGTTTGAGCTGTTGCTGTAGATATCTTGAAAGCGTCTGACATGGGTTGCCATGATTACCTTCTACGCAAGCTTCACGGCTATGGTATTACAGAATGATTGTTTGAATTAACCCAACCGTTCTTAAATCATTCAATAAAATTAATTTTGAACAGGCACGTTTCTAGATCGTATCACACAAACGTAGGTGTTCCTCACAGCCCTATCCTATGTCCGAGGCTGTTTCTGATCGCCATCAATGATCTTCTTGATGTCATCATTTTCTAAGTAGACGTTTATGCAGATGACAACAATATTTACTTTCGTATCTAGAGGAAATAACCCAAGATTGTCAAAGTAAACGTGGCTGATGCTTTTGAAAACAGTACCTTTAATCAGTGGTTAACTGGGGCAGGAAATGGCTTGTAAATTTTAATACCTATAAAACAAAACTGCTCTCTTTTAAACACCATAGAGAGTTTTTTTTTGCCAGCCATCAGCGTGGCTGATGTTAGTCTCTTGAAGAGCAACACACTGTAACTCCGTGGCCTCAACCTTCCTGAAGTGGAATATCGTATCTTCGGCTGCATCTACGTTTAGGAAAGCTACTCAATAATGTGCGTTGTGGTGCAGTGGATAGCGGCTCGGAACGAGAAATCGGGGTGCCGTGTTCGAATTACAGTTGGATTCATTGCATTCACTTACACGCAAATACCCTTGGGAAAGGTATTAGTCCGTTTCTTCCTTCCAGTTATGGGTTAAATAACAGGAAAGATTGGGTTCTGTAACCTTGGTCGGCAACCAGTCTACCGCAGAAAGCAATGGCAACCTACTGCGGGATAATCTTCTGCCTAGTTAGTCATGACTCTTTCGAGACATGATCGCCCAAGCGTGTTTCACGTATGGCACTTAACTGACTGACTCAATGAGTAGAATTTGTTATATCATTTGTTAGATCCTAATTAATATTAACAAACAAGAGATAAAACTGTACATAACACCGTAATAATTCTGGGCAAAAATTAGGAAAAGAATGTATTAAATCTTTATTTTTTATTAAAAATCACCCAAAACTACTGATCTCTATAACATATTACATCTTAATACAGCTAAATCGTTCAAAATATTGAAAGATATATTGAACGATTCAAAATAAATGAAGGTATAATTTGATTGCACAATGATTAAGCAATAATTTGTAATGTGATAGATACCGACTTGGCAGACCGCCTGCAGTCTCTCTCCCACCGGCACGACGTGGCTTCCCTGTGTCTCTTCTATAAATACTTTCACGGCTTCTGCTCCGATGAACTTAGATCACTGGTGCCCCCTAAATACGAATTTGAACGAGATACTAGATCAGCAATTAGATCCCACCCTTTTACAGTGAAACCGATAAAATGCAGCCGTAACTTCTACTCCAACAGTTTCTTTCCTCGCACTTCCCGACTGTGGAATTCTCTTCCAAACGATTGCTTCCCCGACGGCTACAATCTCCAGGAGTTTAAATGTAAGGTCAATAGACACCTCCTAACACACTAACCAGCTCCCATTCTATCAAACACTCTTCCCATCTGCCCAACCCTCATCCTCGCTATCCTTACTCATCTATCACCTTCCTCCTGATATTCCCTATGTCTAACCACTCCTTCTCTTTACCTTCCCCTATGTAGCCCCATGCGCAATAGTGGCAGTGGAATGCCTTGCTTGGTGTGAGATGGTTAAAAAAATAAAAATAAAAAATAATCTGCTTGTGACATCGATCTTGTGCATATAAAATTTGTAAAGCTTCAGTAAATTATGAATTGTATAAGACTATGCTATAAGGATTTCTTTAATCATCGATTATGAATTGTATAAGGATTTCTTTAATCATCGATTATGAATTGTATAAGGATTTCTTTAATCATCGATTATGAATTGTATAAGGATTTCTTTAATCATCGATTATGAATTGTATAAGGATTTCTTTAATCATCGATTATGAATTGTATAAGGATTTCTTTAATCATCGATTATGAATTGTACAAGGATTTCTTTAATCATCGATTATGAATTGTATAAGGATTTCTTTAATCATCGATTATGAATTGTATAAGGATTTCTTTAATCATCGATTATGAATTGTATAAGGATTTCTTTAATCATCGATTATGAATTGTATAAGGATTTCTTTAATCATCGAAATGGGATTCTAACGCTGCGATTTAAAACCTAAATTTATAATCTCAATTCATTTCCCCAAAAATTGAAAACAATTTGGAAGAAAATAATTTTTGTCCTTTTTTATTCTGAAAAATATCATTTTTCAAATAGAGTTTAATATCAATCTTTCAAAACCAACCTGATCTTGAGTACATGTCTGTACAAAATGGTTACATCCGGGTTTTCAGAAGTACAACTTAGCATGTTAGCAGGCGTACAGCTTGACATGTCTAGATAAGGGCCACTCTGTAATTGATTGAGATCCGGAACATTGCAAGATATGCAAATAAAAGCAACGGGGAAACCAGCAGTCAGCAAAATACGGTGTCATGTGAAGTCGGTTCCCTGAGCATATTGTTCTTAAGCAAATCGTAATGGATATCGCAAGACAAGTTTTCTAATTACAGCAAAAGGAATCACGAAAAACAATCGTGTTATGTATTTAAATAACCTCGTCAGATCGAGTCTTTCAAATGGATGTCACCAAAACCATTCAGAAATATGTAAACTGTCAACTCAATAAAATTGATTTCTCAGATCAATGGCTAAAAAAAAAAGGTTGATTGAATGAATGCTGCACATCCTTGAGTAGACAAGCTTTTGCGAACATTGGGGACTGGCTGGCTCTACAGTGTCGCAAAGAAAGAATCGTACCAAACAACAGAATCACTATAAACGATAATTAAGATGAAGAAAAAAAGTGTCATTTACAAGATGATATTCTACTCTCACTTAAGTGCCATACGTGAAACACGCTTGGACGATCATGTCTTGAATGAGACATAACTGACTGGGCAGAAAATTATCCCGCAATTGGAGTAGATAGACTAAACTATCGCCCGATTCACACTCCACCCACATCTATTGAACAGGTATAGAGGCTCATCCCTTGTTCCCTGTTTAGGATGTGGTTTCCGGTTTTCTCTTTTCCAATCTTCTTACTCTTACGTAGCCCCCTGCGTATCAGTGGCGTTACCGCCTTGCTTGGGGTGACATGATTAAAAAAAAAAGAAAGAAAAAAAAGTAGGTTGCTATTGCGGTAGACTGCTTGCCAGCCAAGGCTCTAGAACGCAATCTGTCCTGTTATTTTATCCATAATTGAAGGGGAGGTACGGGTTAATATCATTCCCATGGGTATTTGCGCGTAAGTGAATGCAATGAATTCAACTGGAATTCGAACTCGGCTCTTCTAATTTCTCGTTCCGAGCCGATATCTACTGCACCACAATGCACATTCCGCTCTACTTCGACCAAAATGTCAGAAATAAATTTCTTCTTAATACTAGAAAGTGCAATGGCAGCTACTGGACACTGCAAACCAATTTTCTTTAAAATATTCTGAAGTGGAAAACTATGAGTTTCAACCAATATTAGCAAAAACTGCTCGGTGAATAAATGCCAAATATTTTTACATGAGAATTAGAACACAAAATTTCTAACCACTAACAAATTGATCCCTAGTTTGCTTGTATCAGGGTATTAAACTAGGAGTTCGTATCTACTCTGTATGGATTTTCTTTCCACTTGATTTATAAGCAATGAATACACCAAAGCGAAATATAATAAAAATGATAAAGAAGAATAATTCATCTACAATATCTGGCAATAGGAAAAGAAAAATGAAGACAGAGGAAAAAAGAAAAATACTAAATAATCATCTAACCGGTTATAGGTTGTCACCCGACATAACTCGATTGAGGAAATTAAAATATTTTGTACAGCAATAAAAAGAAAAGCATGCAGAGCAATCTATACGTATCAATAATATCTTGACTCCAGTAGTTACGTAGATATGACACATCCATATGAAGCACTTTTTCATATGTATAAAAATGGGTGTTTTGATTTAATACAAATTGTCTCGAAGACATGTGATATCTAGAACGTGATTCGCTCATAGCTCTGAGCATATCTTAACGTCAGAATAACGCATATTCCTAGGTTTTAATTAGGTGTTCTTATTTTCTTTTAGTATTGCTCATGACTCTAATTGAAGTTGTCCTCGTGTCCTTTCTAATTATGTCCGTTCTTATTAAGGTAATTAAATTGTGTCCCGCTAAAAAAAACTCAGTTTTTTTTAATTATTATTGTTTGATTTGATAGAATCCTTTATTGAAGTTTCATATTGAATTTGATTTGCATCTCTTTATTCCCTAACTTTCTTGAAGTTTTCGGCTTCTTTAATCATAATAATCAATAACCCGGTTAATTGATTCATTCTAGTAAATAATCTGTAATGTGTACTTTTACTAATTCGCGATACCTAAGTTTTAAAAGATTTTTATAAAAGAAAATTTCAGCATTAAATTTTTACAAAAATAATACTTTTCTCAAACTATTTGCGGAGTATTTAAAGTATAATCAATATGAGTTGAAAAAATTTAAAGTATAATCAATATGAGTTGAAAAATTTATATTATTTAATTTAAATCTGAATAACACTGAAATGCATTTTTAAAACGAAATAGAAGCCGTTTTTTACAGACATCGTTTTACGTGACTGAAGATGATAAGTTATAATATAATGATTGTTGTTCTACGGATATTTTATCTGTCAAACATAATTTAAGGAAATCAGGGGAGGACCAATTTTTTTTTAATTTTAAGAAATCTTTAAAAGATTGTGAAATATTATCCTTAAACAAATTTTAAGAAATGTTTACTTTAGATATACTATAGTCTTACACTCTGATAATGTCGTGTATGGTGAACCATACTTCCAAAATTTGGCACATTATATAACATATTATATGAGCGTAACACTGCCAACAAAAATTGGAAAAATGTTTTAAGATTAGATACAATTAAATCCATAGTAGTCTTTATTATATTTATTAGAAGAGAGAGGATATATATATATATATAGTTTATAAAGGCAAACTCAACACGTCATATTAGTTATAAACTATAGTTAATTTCAATGAGCTTACCCAGCTCATATCATCAGACCCTTTGACAATATTCCTCCATCTGGCATAATATTTCTGCCAGAATGAACGTTCTGTTAAAATGAAGAGTGAACATAATAAAATAATAATAATAATAATAATAATAATAATAATAATAATAATAAGCATAAGATTACAAACAAATAAACAAATGACAATAAATGTAAGGGGAAGGGGTATAAATGAAATGAACTATAGTTTATAACTTATATGATGTGTTGAGTTTTCCTTTATAAACTTCATATCGCTCTGGTTAATACCCATCGAGCTCTCTATAAGGATTTGCCTATTAATAATTTATATTAAGGAAATCTTGTTGGATTATCCTCACCGTTTACGGATTGACAACTATACCTAAATATATATATATATATATATATATATATATATATATATATATATATATATTCTCCACAATTCGACGACGTTATTATTGCAAAAAATAAATTTATAAAGCACCGTTAAAGAACAAACACGCAGCAAGTGATTTCATAACTGGTAGTAAAGTTTAATAACTAGTAGTAAAGGGAATAAACTGAGCCTACGATATTTTGCTATATTCATTCTAACGAAATGAGCCAATGGAGCCTCTCTATTGTCTCTCTCCCCAAAAGTGTCTAAGGAGAATATATATATATATATATATCGGTCGAGTTTCAGAAGCCAGTGGATGTGCCTAACACACTGGTGAGCTGTGATACAGCGAAACAGGCTTGGATGAGTAATATATATGTATATATATATATATATATATATATATATATATATATCCGCAGGCAGATCTGTTTCGCTGTTTAGAGTGTTCTAATTCATTGTTGAATGAACGTTGAGTAGATGCCAGAGTAGCTACTGTTTTTCAAAGTCTACCATTCTTCCACAGTGCACAATCAGGGGGTGAGAGCGTAGAATCGTCATCCGCAGATAGATCTGTTTCGCTGTGTCACAGCTCATCAGAACGATTTGACTCTGATTGCTTTTTAACCCAGGATTGAAACTTAACCGAACTGACGTCAGTCGGCGATTCTACCTCTGGGGGCTCAGTAGAAGTAGGCAGACTTTTAGCGTGTATATTATCATTATACACGCCCAATAGCTGAGAGTGTTACCATTCTTTGCTGAATGAACGATGCTTACACACATATATATATATATATATATATATATGTGTGTGTGTGTGTGTGTGTGTGTGTGTGTGTGTGTGTGTGTGTGTGTATGTTTGTGTGTGCATGTATGTATGTAATTGTGTATGTAGGATATTTGAAAAAATGCTCATGTACATTTTCAAAGAAGACTTACTTTTAATTAATAAAACGAAATTAGTCTCGAATACGCCAACTATGAAAAGGACGACTTGAGCTGCATTTTGCACATTTCTCCAATTTATACCGCCAGGTTTTCGTACTTCTAACATTCCCCTTTAATGATTGTCTTATCCACAAGTTAGTGCAGTGTTTATGAAGATTCCTTCATGACTGATTTTGTGCACATATGTAATATCAGGGCAATCGTTCTCCAAGCGCTTGTCAGTCAAATGTGCCTCAGTTGATCATTCTCGGCTTCTAACGGTAGCGAATGCCCGTACCGTTACTCAGCACGCAGGATACTACACTTTTTGCATAGTTCCTATTATATTCTAGGGAGTACGTTCTTATGGCGCCGCCTGTGCACATTTTGTACCAACCCAAGTACAGCGGCTGACAATGTGTTGCATACTTTCAGTACTTTTTCTACACAGCCTGAACACAGGGGATTACTGAAAGTGAAATTGAATGAAACACAGAGAATAAGAGGCTGGAAGAAAAAACTAACTGGCTAAAATGAAAAAAAGAAAATGTGGTTAAGATTCCACTGTTTTGCCTCCTTTTATAGTGACTACGAACAATAATTCTGGTTGTCTTCTTATTGCTTAATAATTCTCGGTTACGGACGGTATTGAATTTGTAGAGGAAAGGAAATTAAGAATGAAAATCAACCTTTTTCTTCTCTTTAACAAAAATTCACAATGACGTGTGAAATCCATGGTTTTCCCAAATAAGAAAAGGGTTTATCATGTGCTAAAAAAAAAGTCCAAACCGGATTTCGCAAGTAGATGTTAAATTGGCTTTCGGACCACTGAAAGCGACGTACAAGACTAGAAAGGACTTAGCGCTCAAGTGCGAAAAATCTAAATGCTATAAATAATTCGGTCAGGCAGACAGTCAGATTGAAGCAACGAGACTAAACTACTACAACATAACGGGAGAAACTTCAACCACAACCCGGACATAGGTCGCGTAGCATATTGTCCTCTTTCTTCTTCTTTCTCGTGTGCTTATTCATTTTTCTTCTTTCTTCTCCATTCAAAGACATTCTTACAAACGCTAATACTTACATACTACCTACGCATAAACGTTGTCCAACAAATTACTACTTCAAACATTTTCTTCAAATCTTGATATCTTTAACCTTCTCATTGAATTTTTAAATACTACCTATTATTGTTATTTTATTCTTTTAATAAATTTCTATTTTAAAACTTCAAATACATATCTTAATTATCTAACAGTAATTCACATATTCCAACCCTCTGCTGCCAACCAACATTCTGAGGAAAGCCTTCAGATAATTCTGGATAAAACTTTTGATTTCTGCATGAGTTGCACTAACTGCCACGTCTGCGGGAAGACATAAGGCAGGTCGAGTTGCGTTGTTATGGCCCCATTTCATGTTTTAATTATTATTATGTCATTTTTCATCATAATTTGATTTCTGCTTTAGTCACACTACCTGCAACGTCTGCGGGAAGACATAAGGCAGGTCGAGGTGCGTTGTTATGGCCCCATTTCATGTTTAATTATTATGATATTTTTCACCATATTTTGATTTATGCTTTAGTCGCACTATCTCTCATGTCTGCGGGAAGATGTAAGGCAGGTCGAGGTGCGTTGATATGGCCCCATTTCATGTTTTAATTATTATTATGTCATTTTTCATCATATTTTGATTTCTGCTTTAGTCGCACTATCTGCCACGTCTGCGGGAAGACATAAGGCAGGTCGAGGTGCGTTGTTATGGCCCCATTTCATGTTTTAATTATTTTTATGTCATTTTTTATCATATTTTTATTTCTGCATTAGTTGCACTACCTGCCACATCTGCGGGAAGACATAAGGCAGGTCGAGGTGCGTTGTTATGGCCCCATTTCATGTTTTAATTATTATGTCATTTTTCATCATAATTTGATTTCTGCATTAGTCGCACTAACTTCCACGTCTGCGGGAAGACATAAGGCAGGTCGAGGTGCGTTGTTATGGCCCCATTTCATGTTTTAATTATTATTATGTCATTTTCCATCATATTTTGATTTCTGCTTTAGTCGCACTACCTGCCACGTCTGCGGGAAGGAATAAGGCAGGTCGAGGTGCGTTGTTATGGCCTCATTTCATGTTTTAATTATTATCATGTCATTTTTCATCATATTTTGATTTCTGCTTCAGTCACACTACCTGCCACGTCTGCGGGAATATATAAGGCAGGTCGAGGTGCGTTGTGATGGCCTCATTTCAAGTTTTAATTATTATTATGTCATTTTTCATCATATTTTGATTTCTGCTTCAGTCGCACTACCTGCCACGTCTGCGGGAAGACATAAGGCAGGTCGAGTTGCGTTGTTATGGCTCCATTTCATGTTTTAAGTATTTTTATGTCATTTTTCATCATATTTTGATTTCTGCATGAGTTGCACTAACTGCCACGTCTGCGGGAAGATAAAGGCAGGTCGAGTTGCGTTGTTATGGCCCCATTTCATGTTTTAATTATTATTATGTCATTTTTCATCATAATTTGATTTCTGCTTTAGTCGCACTATCTGCCACGTCTGCGGGAAGGCATAAGGCAGGTCGAGGTGCGTTGTTATGGCCCCATTTCATGTTTAATTATTATTATGACATTTTTCACCATATTTTGATTTATGCTTTAGTCGCACTATCTGCCACGTCTGCGGGAAGGCATAAGGCAGGTCGAGGTGCGTTGTTATGGCCCCATTTCATGTTTAATTATTATTATGATATTTTTCACCATATTTTGATTTATGCTTTAGTCGCACTATCTGCCACGTCTGCGGGAAGATATAAGGCAGGTCGAGGTGCGTTGTTATGGCCCCATTTCATGTTTAATTATTATTATGACATTTTTCAGCATATTTTGATTTATGCTTTAGTCGCACTATCTGCCATGTCTGCGGGAAGACGTAAGGCAGGTCGAGGTGCGTTGATATGGCCCCATTTCATGTTTTTATTATTATTATGTCATTTTTCAACATATTTTGATTTCTGCTTTAGTCGCACTATCTGCCACGTCTGCGGGAAGACATAAGGCAGGTCGAGGTGCGTTGTTATGGCCTCATTTCATGTTTTAATAATTTTTATGTCATTTTTCATCATATTTTTATTTCTGCATTATTTGCACTACCTGCCACATCTGCAGGAAGACATAAGGCAGGTCGAGGTGCGTTGTTATGGCCCCATTTCATGTTTTAATTGTTGTTATGTCATTTTTCATCATAATTTGATTTCTGCATTAGTCGCACTACCTTCCACGTCTGCGGGAAGACATAAGGCAGGTCGAGGTGCGTTGTTATGGCCCCATTTCATGTTTTAATTATTATTATGTCATTTTTCATCATATTTTGATTTCTGCTTCAGTCGCACTACCTGCCACGTCTGCGGGAAGACATAAGGCAGGTCGAGTTGCGTTGTTATGGCTCCATTTCATGTTTTAAGTATTTTTATGTCATTTTTCATCATATTTTGATTTCTGCATGAGTTGCACTAACTGCCACGTCTCCGGGAAGATAAAGGCAGGTCCAGATTTGCGTTGTTATGGCACCATTTCATGTTTTAATTATTATTATGTCATTTTTCATCATAATTTGATTTCTGCTTTAGTCGCACTACCTGCCACGTCTGCGGGAAGATAAAGGCATGTCCAGATTTGCGTTGTTATGGCCCCATTTCATGTTTTAATTATTATTATGTCATTTTTCATCATGATTTGATTTCTGCTTTAGTCGCACTACCTGCCACGTCTGCGGGAAGATAAAGGCATGTCCAGATTTGCGTTGTTATGGCCCCATTTCATGTTTTAATTATTATTATGTCATTTTTCATCATAATTTGATTTCTGCTTTAGTCTCACTACCTGCCACGTCTGCGGGAAGACATAAGGCAGGTCGAGGTGCGTTGTTATGGCCCCATTTCATGTTTAATTATTATTATGACATTTTTCACCATATTTTGATTTATGCTTTAGTCGCACTATCTGCCATGTTTGCGGGAAGATGTAAGGCAGGTCGAGGTGCGTTGATATGGCCCCATTTCATGTTTTAATTATTATTATGTCATTTTTCATCATATTTTGATTTCTGGTTTAGTCGCACTATCTGCCACGTCTGCGGGAAGACATAAGGCAGGTCGAGGTGCGTTGTTATGACCTTATTTCATGTTTTAATTATTTTTATGTCATTTTTCATCATATTTTTATTTCTGCATTAGTTGCACTACCTGCCACATCTGCAGGAAGACATAAGGCAGGTCGAGGTGCGTTGTTATGGCCCCATTTCATGTTTTAATTATTATTATGTCATTTTTCATCATATTTTGATTTCTGGTTTAGTCGCACTATCTGCCACGTCTGCGGGAAGATATAAGGCAGGTCGAGGTGCGTTGTTATGGCCCCATTTCATGTTTAATTATTATTATGACATTTTTCACCATATTTTGATTTATGCTTTAGTCGCACAATCTGCCACGTCTGCGGGAAGGCAATAGGCAGGTCGAGGTGCGTTGTTATGGCCCCATTTCATGTTTAATTATTATTATGACATTTTTCACCATATTTTGATTTATGCTTTGGTCGCACTGTCTGCCATGTCTGCGGGAAGACGTAAGGCAGGTCGAGGTGCGTTGATATGGCCCCATTTCATGTTTAATAATTATTATGATATTTTTCACCATATTTTGATTTATGCTTTAGTCCCACTATCTGCCACGTCTGCGGGAAGATATAAGGCAGGTCGAGGTGCGTTGTTATGGCCCCATTTCATGTTTAATTATTATTATGACATTTTTCACCATATTTTGATTTATGCTTTAGTCGCACTATCTGCCATGTCTGCGGGAAGACGTAAGGCAGGTCGAGGTGCGTTGATATGGCCCCATTTCATGTTTTTATTATTATTATGTAATATTTCATCATATTTTGATTTCTGCTTTAGTCGCACTATCTGCCACGTCTGCGGGAAGACATAAGGCAGGTCGAGGTGCGTTGTTATGGCCTCATTTCATGTTTTAATTATTTTTATGTCATTTTACATCATATTTTTATTTCTGCATTAGTTGCACTACCTGCCACATCTGCAGGAATACATAAGGCAGGTCGAGGTGCGTTGTTATGGCCCCATTTCATGATTTAATTATTGTTATGTCATTTTTCAACATAATTTGATTTCTGCATTAGTCGCACTAACTTCCACGTCTGCGGGAAGACATAAGGCAGGTCGAGGTGCGTTGTGATGGCCTCATTTCATGTTTTAATTATTATTATGTCATTTTTCATCATATTTTGATTTCTGCTTCAGTCGCACTACCTGCCACGTCTGCGGGAAGACATAATGCAGGTCGAGTTGCGTTGTTATGGCTCCATTTCATGTTTTAAGTATTTTTATGTCATTTTTCATCATATTTTGATTTCTGCATGAGTTGCACTAACTGCCACGTCGGCGGGAAGATAAAGGCAGGTCCAGATTTGCGTTGTTATGGCCCCATTTCATGTTTTAATAATTATTATGTCATTTTTCATCATAATTTGATTTCTGCTTTAGTCGCACTACCTGCCACGTTTGCGGGAAGACATAGGGCAGGTCGAGGTGCGTTGTTATGGCCCCATTTCATGTTTAATTATTATTATGATATTTTTCACCATATTTTGATTTATGCTTTAGTCGCACTATCTGCCATGTCTGCGGGAAGACGTAAGGCAGGTCGAGGTGCGTTGATATGGCCCCATTTCATGTTTTAATTATTATTATGTCATTTTTCATCATATTTTGATTTCTGCTTTAGTCGCACTATCTGCCACGTCTGCGGGAAGACATAAGGCAGGTCGAGGTGCGTTGTTATGGCATCATTTCATGTTTTAATTATTATTATGTCATTTTTCATCATATTTTGATTTCTGCTTCAGTCGCACTACCTGCCACGTCTGCGGGAAGACATAAGGCAGGTCGAGTTGCGTTGTTATGGCTCCATTTCATGTTTTAAGTATTTTTATGTCATTTTTCATCATATTTTGATTTCTGCATGAGTTGCACTAACTGCCACGTCTGCGGGAAGATAAAGGCAGGTCCAGATTTGCGTTGTTATGGCCCCATTTCATGTTTTAATTATTATTATGTCATTTTTCATCATAATTTGATTTCTGCTTTAGTCGCACTACCTGCCACGTCGGCGGGAAGATAAAGGCAGGTCCAGATTTGCGTTGTTATGGCCCCATTTCATGTTTTAATTATTATTATGTCATTTTTCATCATGATTTGATTTCTGCTTTAGTCGCACTACCTGCCATGTCTGCGGGAAGATAAAGGCAGGTCCAGATTTGCGTTGTTATGGCCCCATTTCATGTTTTAATTATTATTATGTCATTTTTCATCATGATTTGATTTCTGCTTTAGTCGCACTACCTGCCACGTCTGCGGGAAGATAAAGGCAGATCCAGATTTGCGTTGTTATGGCCCCATTTCATGTTTTAATTATTATTATGTCATTTTTCATCGTAATTTGATTTCTGCTTTAGTCGCACTACCTGCCACGTCTGCGGGAAGACATAAGGCAGGTCGAGGTGCGTTGTTATGGCCCCATTTCATGTTTTTATTATTATTATGTAATATTTCATCATATTTTGATTTCTGCTTTAGTCGCACTATCTGCCACGTCTGCGGGAAGACATAAGGCAGGTCGAGGTGCGTTGTTATGGCCTCATTTCATGTTTTAATTATTTTTATGTCATTTTTCATCATATTTTTATTTCTGCATTAGTTGCACTACCTGCCACATCTGCAGGAAGACATAAGGCAGGTCGAGGTGCGTTGTTATGGACCCATTTCATGTTTTAATTATTGTTATGTCATTTTTCATCATAATTTGATTTCTGCATTAGTCGCACTAACTTCCACGTCTGCGGGAAGACATAAGGCAGGTCGAGGTGCGTTGTGATGGCCTCATTTCATGTTTTAATTATTATTATGTCATTTTTCATCATATTTTGATTTCTGCTTCAGTCGCACTACCTGCCACGTCTGCGGGAAGACATAAGGCAGGTCGAGTTGCGTTGTTATGGCTCCATTTCATGTTTTAAGTATTTTTATGTCATTTTCCATCATATTTTGATTTCTGCATGAGTTGCACTAACTGCCACGTCTGCGGGAAGATAAAGGCAGGTCCAGATTTGCGTTGTTATGGCCCCATTTCATGTTTTAAAATTATTGTATCATTTTTCATCATAATTTGATTTCTGCTTTAGTCGCACTACCTGCCATGTCTGCGGGAAGAGGTAAGGCAGGTCGAGGTGCGTTGATATGGCCCCATTTCATGTTTTAATTATTATTATGTCATTTTTCATCATAATTTGATTTCTGCATTAGTCGCACTACCTTCCACGTCTGGGGGAAGACATAAGGCAGGTCGAGGTTCGTTGTTATCGACCCATTTCATGTTTTAATTATTATTATGTCATTTTCCATCATATTTTGATTTCTGCTTTAGTCGCACTACCTGCCACGTGTGCGGGAAGACATAATGCAGGTCGAGGTGCGTTGTTATGGCCTCATTTCATGTTTTAATTATTATTATGTCATTTTTCATCATATTTTGATTTCTGCTTCAGTCGCACTACCTGCCACATCTGCGGAATGAAATGAGGCAGGTCGAGGTGCGTTGTGATGGCCTCATTTCATGTTTTAATTATTATTATGTCATTTTTCATCATATTTTGATTTCTGCTTCAGTCGCACTACCTGCCACGTCTGCGGGAAGACATAAGGCAGGTCGAGGTCCGTTGTTATGACCCCATTTCATGTTTTAATTATTTTTATGTCATTTTTCATCATATTTTGATTTCTGCCTTAGTTGCACTACCTGCCACATCTGCGGGAAGACATAAGGCAGGTCGAGGTGCGTTGTTATGGCCCCATTTCATGGTTTAATTATTGTTATGTCATTTTTCATCATAATTTCATTTCTGCATTAGTCGCACTAACTGCCACGTCTGCGGGAAGATATAAGGCAGGTCGAGGTGCGTTGTTATGGCCCCATTTCATGTTTTAATTATTATTATGTCATTTTTCATCATATTTTGATTTCTGCTTAAGTCGCACTACCTGCCACGTCTGCGGGAAGACATAAGGCAGGTCGAGTTGCGTTGTTATGGCTCCATTTCATGTTTTAAGTATTTTTATGTCATTTTTCATCATATTTTGATTTCTGCATGAGTTGCACTAACTGCCACGTCTGCGGGAAGATAAAGGCAGGTCGAGTTGCGTTGTTATGGCCCCATTTCATGTTTTAATTATTATTATGTCATTTTTCATCATAATTTGATTTCTGCTTTAATCGCACTACCTGCCACGTCTGCGGGAAGACATAAGGCAGGTCGAGGTGCGTTGTTATGGCCCCATTTCATGTTTAATTATTATTATGACATTTTTCACCATATTTTGATTTATGCTTTAGTCGCACTATCTGCCATGTCTGCGGGAAGACGTAAGGCAGTTCGAGGTGCGTTGATATGGCCCCATTTCATGTTTTAATTATTATTATGTCATTTTTCATCATATTTTGATTTCTGCTTTAGTCGCACTACCTGCCACGTTTGCGGGAAGACATAAGGCAGGTCGAGGTGCGTTGTTATCGCCTCATTTCATGTTTTAATTATTTTTATGTCATTTTTCATCATAATTTGATTTCTGCATTAGTCGCACTACCTTCCACGTCTGTGGGAAGACATAAGGCAGGTCGAGGTGCGTTGTTATGGCCCCATTTCATGTTTAATTATTATTATGACATTTTTCACCATATTTTGATTTATGCTTTCGTCGCACTATCTGCCATATCTGCGGGAAGACGTAAGGCAGGTCGAGTTGCGTTGTTATGGCCCCATTTCATGTTTTAATTATTATTATGTCATTTTTCATCATAATTTGATTTCTGCTTTAATCGCACTACCTGCCACGTCTGCGGGAAGACATAAGACAGGTCGAGGTGCGTTGTTATGGCCTCATTTCATGTTTTAATTATTTTTATGTAATTTTTCATCATAATTTGATTTCTGCATTAGTCGCACTACCTTCCACGTCTGTGGGAAGACATAAGGCAGGTCGATGTGCGTTGTTATGGCCCCATTTCATGTTTTAATTATTATTATGTCATGTTTCATCATAATTTGATTTCTGCTTTAGTCGCACTACCTGCCACGTCTGCGGGAAGACATAAGACAGGTCGAGGTGCGTTGTTATGGCCTCATTTCATGTTTTAATTATTTTTATGTAATTTTTCATCATAATTTGATTTCTGCATTAGTCGCACTACCTTCCACGTCTGTGGGAAGACATAAGGCAGGTCGATGTGCGTTGTTATGGCCCCATTTCATGTTTTAATTATTATTATGTCATTTTCCATCATATTTTGATTTCTGCTTTAGTCGCACTACCTGCCACGTCTGCGGGAAGACATAAGGCAGGTCGAGGTGCGTTGTTATGGCCCCATTTCATGTTTTAATTATTATTATGTCATTTTTCATCATATTTTGATTTCTGCTTAAGTCGCACTACCTGCCACGTCTGCGGGAAGACATAAGGCAGGTCGAGTTGCGTTGTTATGGCTCCATTTCATGTTTTAAGTATTTTTATGTCATTTTTCATCATATTTTGATTTCTGCATGAGTTGCACTAACTGCCACGTCTGCGGGAAGATAAAGGCAGGTCGAGTTGCGTTGTTATGGCCCCATTTCATGTTTTAATTATTATTATGTCATTTTTCATCATAATTTGATTTCTGCTTTAATCGCACTACCTGCCACGTCTGCGGGAAGACATAAGGCAGGTCGAGGTGCGTTGTTATGGCCCCATTTCATGTTTAATTATTATTATGACATTTTTCACCATATTTTGATTTATGCTTTAGTCGCACTATCTGCCATGTCTGCGGGAAGACGTAAGGCAGGTCGAGGTGCGTTGATATGGCCCCATTTCATGTTTTAATTATTATTATGTCATTTTTCATCATATTTTGATTTCTGCTTTAGTCGCACTATCTGCCACGTCTGCGGGAAGACATAAGGCAGGTCGAGGTGCGTTGTTATCGCCTCATTTCATGTTTTAATTATTTTTATGTCATTTTTCATCATAATTTGATTTCTGCATTAGTCGCACTACCTTCCACGTCTGTGGGAAGACATAAGGCAGGTCGATGTGCGTTTTTATGGCCCCATTTCATGTTTTAATTATTATTATGTCATTTTTCATCATATTTTGATTTCTGCTTTAGTCGCACTACCTGCCACGTCTGCGGGAAGACATAAGGCAGGTCGAGGTGCGTTGTTATCCACCCATTTCATGTTTTAATTATTATTATGTCATTTTCCATCATATTTTGATTTCTGCTTTAGTCGCACTACCTGCCACGTCTGCGGGAAGACATAAGGCAGGTCGAGGGTCTTTTTGTGATGGCCTCATTTTCTGCTGTTTTAATTATTGTCATGTCATTATTCATCATATTTTGATTTCTGCTTTAGTCACACTAACTGCCACGTCTGCGGGAAGGTATAGGGCAGGTCGAGGTGCGTTGTAGTAGCCTCATTTCATGTTTTAATTATTATTATGGCATTTTTCATCATATTTTGATTTCTGCTTTAGTCTGCCTGCCACATCTGCGGGAAGACATAAGGCAGGTCGAGTGCAATTGTGATGGCCTCATTTCATGTTTTAATTATTATTATGTCATTATTCATCATATTTTGATTTCTGCTTTAGTCGCACTAACTGCCACGTCTGCGGGAAGACATAAGGCAGGTCGAGGTGCGTTGTGATGGCCTCATTTCATGTTTTAATTATTATTATGTCATTATTCATCATATTTTGATTTCTGCTTTAGTCGCACTAACTGCCACGTCTGCGGGGGAAGAACAGGCAGGTCGAGGTGCGTTGTGATGGCCTCATTTCATGTTTTTAATTATTATTATGTCATTATTCATCATATTTTGATTTCTGCTTTAGTCGCACTAACTGCCACGTCTGCGGGAAGACATAAGGCAGGTCGAGGTGCGTTGTGATGGCCTCATTTCATGTTTTAATTATTATTATGGCATTTTTCATCATATTTTGATTTCTGCTTTTAGTCGCACTAACTGCCACGTCTGCGGGAAGACATAAGGCAGGTCCAGGGTGCGTTGTTATGGCCTCATTTCATGTTTTAATTATTATTATGGCATTTTTCATCATATTTTGATTTCTGCTTTAGTCGCACTAACTGCCACGTCTGCGGGAAGACATAAGGCAGGTCGAGGTGCGATTGTGATGGCCTCATTTCATGTTTTAATTATTATTATGTCATTATTCATCATATTTTGATTTCTGCTTTAGTCGCACTAACTGCCACGTCTGCGGGAAGACATAAGGCAGGTCGAGGTGCGTTGTGATGGCCTCATTTCATGTTTTAATTATTATTATGTCATTATTCATCATATTTTGATTTCTGCTTTAGTCGCACTAACTGCCACGTCTGCGGGAAGACATAAGGCAGGTCGAGGTGCGTTGTGATGGCCTCATTTCATGTTTTAATTATTATTATGTCATTTTCATCATATTTTGATTTCTGCTTTAGTCGCACTACCTGCCACATCTGCGGGAAGACATAAGGCAGGTCGAGGTGCATTTGTGATGGCCTCATTTCATGTTTTAATTATTATTATGTCATTTTTCATCATATTTTGATTTCTGCTTTAGTCGCACTAACTGCCACGTCTGCGGGAAGACATAAGGCAGGTCGAGGTGCGTTGTGATAGCCTCATTTCATGTTTTAATTATTATTATGGCATTTTTCATCATATTTTGATTTCTGCTTTAGTCGCACTAACTGCCACGTCTGCGGGAAGACATAAGGCAGGTCGAGGTGCGTTGTGATGGCCTCATTTCATGTTTTAATTATTATTATGGCATTTTTCATCATATTTTGATTTCTGCTTTAGTCGCACTAACTGCCACGTCTGCGGGAAGACATAAGGCAGGTCGAGTTGCGTTGTGATGGCCTCATTTCATGTTTTAATTATTATTATGTTTTCATCATATTTTGATTTCTGCTTTAGTCGCACTACCTGCCACACTCTGCGGGAAGACATAAGGCAGGTCGAGGTGCGTTGTGATGGCCTCATTTCATGTTTTAATTATTATTATGTCATTTTTCATCATATTTTGATTTCTGCTTTAGTCGCACTAACTGCCACGTCTGCGGGAAGACATAAGGCAGGTCGAGGTGCGTTGTGATGGCCTCATTTCATGTTTTAATTATTATTATGGCATTTTTCATCATATTTTGATTTCTGCTTTAGTCGCACTAACTGCCACGTCTGCGGGAAGACATAAGGCAGGTCGAGGTGCGTTGTGATGGCCTCATTTCATGTTTTAATTATTATTATGTCATTATTCATCATATTTTGATTTCTGCTTTAGTCGCACTAACTGCCACGTCTGCGGGAAGACATAAGGCAGGTCAGTGCGTTGTGATGGCCTCATTTCATGTTTTAATTATTATTATGTCATTATTCATCATATTTTGATTTCTGCTTTAGTCGCACTAACTGCCACGTCTGCGGGAAGACATAAGGCAGGTCGAGGTGCGTTGTGATGGCCTCATTTCATGTTTTAATTATTATTATGTCATTATTCATCATATTTTGATTTCTGCTTTAGTCGCACTAACTGCCACGTGCGGGAAGACATAAGGCAGGTCGAGGTGCGTTGTGATGGCCTCATTTCATGTTTTAATTATTATTATGGCATTTTCATCATATTTTGATTTCTGCTTTAGTCGCACTACCTACCACATCTGCAGGAAGACATAAGGCAGGTCGAGGTGCATTGTGATGGCCTCATTTCATGTTTTAATTATTATTATGTCATTATTCATCATATTTTGATTTCTGCTTTAGTCGCACTAACTGCCACGTCTGCGGGAAGACATAAGGCAGGTCGAGGTGCGATTGTGATGGCCTCATTTCATGTTTTAATTATTATTATGGCATTTTTCATCATATTTTGATTTCTGCTTTAGTCGCACTACCTGCCACATCTGCGGGAAGACATAAGGCAGGTCGAGGTGCGTTGTGATGGCCTCATTTCATGTTTTAATTATTATTATGTCATTATTCATCATATTTTGATTTCTGCTTTAGTCGCACTAACTGCCACGTCTGCGGGAAGACATAAGGCAGGTCAGTGCGTTGTGATGGCCTCATTTCATGTTTTTAATTATTATTATGGCATTTTTCATCATATTTTGATTTCTGCTTTAGTCGCACTACCTGCCACATCTGCGGGAAGACATAAGGCAGGTCGAGGTGCGTTGTGATGGCCTCATTTCATGTTTTAATTATTATTATGGCATTTTTCATCATATTTTGATTTCTGCTTTAGTCGCACTACCTGCCACATCTGCGGGAAGACATAAGGCAGGTCGAGGTGCGTTGTGATGGCCTCATTTCATGTTTTAATTATTATTATGTCATTATTCATCATATTTTGATTTCTGCTTTAGTCGCACTAACTGCCACGTCTGCAGGGGAAGACATAAGGCAGGTCGAGGTTGCGTTGTGATGGCCTCATTTCATGTTTTAATTATTATTATGGCATTTTTCATCATATTTTGATTTCTGCTTTAGTCGCACTACCTGCCACATCTGCGGGAAGACATAAGGCAGGTCGAGGTGCGTTGTGATGGCCTCATTTCATGTTTTAATTATTATTATGGCATTTTTCATCATATTTTGATTTCTGCTTTAGTCGCACTACCTGCCACATCTGCGGGAAGACATAAGGCAGGTCGAGGTGCGTTGTGATGGCCTCATTTCATGTTTTAATTATTATTATGGCATTTTTCATCATATTTTGATTTCTGCTTTAGTCGCACTACCTGCCACATCTGCGGGAAGACATAAGGCAGGTCGAGGTGCGTTGTGATGGCCTCATTTCATGTTTTAATTATTATTATGTCATTATTCATCATATTTTTGATTTCTGCTTTAGTCGCACTAACTGCCACGTCTGCGGGAAGACATAAGGCAGGTCGAGGTGCATTGTGATGGCCTCATTTCATGTTTTAATTATTATTATGGCATTTTTCATCATATTTTGATTTCTGCTTTAGTCGCACTACCTGCCACATCTGCGGGAAGACATAAGGCAGGTCGAGGTGCGTTGTATTCAGCCTCATTTCATGTTTTAATTATTATTATGGCATTTTTCATCATATTTTGATTTCTGCTTTAGTCGCACTACCTGCTACATCTGCGGGAAGACATAAGGCAGGTCGAGGTGCGTTGTGATGGCCTCATTTCATGTTTTAATTATTATTATGTCATTATTCATCATATTTGATTTCTGCTTTAGTCGCACTAACTGCCACGTCTGCGGGAAGACATAAGGCAGGTCGGGAGTGCGTTGTGATGGCCTCATTTCATGTTTTAATTATTATTATGTCATTATTCATCATATTTTGATTTCTGCTTTAGTCGCACTACCTGCCACATCTGCGGGAAGACATAAGGCAGATGAGGAGTGCGTTGTGATGGCCTCATTTCATGTTTTAATTATTATTATGGCATTTTTCATCATATTTTGATTTCTGCTTTAGTCGCACTACCACATCTGCGGGAAGACATAAGGCAGGTCGAGGTGCTACGTTGTGATGGCCTCATTTCATGTTTTAATTATTATTATGTCATTATTCATCATATTTTTGATTTCTGCTTTAGTCGCACTAACTGCCACGTCTGCGGGAAGACATAAGGCAGGTCGAGGTGCGTTGTGATGGCCTCATTTCATGTTTTAATTATTATTATGTCATTTTTCATCATATTTTGATTTCTGCTTCAGTCGCACTAACTGCCACGTCTGCGGGAAGACATAAGGCAGGTTATGTATTTACTGATATATATATATATATATATATTAAGTGCGTTGTGATAGCCTCATTTCATGTTTTAATTATTATTATGTCATTATTCATCATATTTTGATTTCTGCTTTAGTCACACTAACTGCACCCTCTGCGGGAAGACATAAGGCAGGTCGAGGTGCGTTGTGATGGCCTCATTTCATGTTTTAATTATTATTATGTCATTATTCATCATATTTTGATTTCTGCTTTAGTCGCACTAACTGCCACGTCTGCGGGAAGACATAAGGCAGGTCGAGGTGCCTTGATGGCCTCATTTCATGTTTTAATTATTATTATGGCATTTTCATCATATTTTGATTTCTGCTTTAGTCGCACTACCTGCCACATCTGCGGGAAGACATAAGGCAGGTCGAGGTGCGTGATGGCCTCATTTCATGTTTTAATTATTATTATGTCATATTCATCATATTTTGATTTCTGCTTTAGTCGCACTAACTGCCACGTCTGCGGGAAGACATAAGACAGGATAAAGGTCACATGATGGCCTCATTTCATGTTTTAATTATTATTATGGCATTATTCATCATATTTTGATTTCTGCTTTAGTCGCACTAACTGCCACGTCTGCGGGAAGACATAAGGCAGGTCGAGGTGCGTTGTGATGGCCTCATTTCATGTTTTAATTATTATTATGTCATTATTCATCATATTTTTGATTTCTGCTTTAGTCGCACTAACTGCCACGTCTGCGGGAAGATAAGGCAGGTCGAGGTGCATTGTGATGAAAACCTCATTTCATGTTTTAATTATTATTATGGCATTATTCATCACTGTTGATTTCTGCTTTAGTCGCACTAACTGCCACGTCTGCGGGAAGACATAAGGCAGGTCGAGGTGCGTTGTGATGGCCTCATTTCATGTTTTAATTATTATTATGGCATTATTCATCATATTTTGATTTCTGCTTTAGTCGCACTAACTGCCACGTCTGCGGGAAGACATAAGGCAGGTCGAGGTGCGTTGTGATAGCCTCATTTCATGTTTTAATTATTATTATGTCATTATTCATCATATTTTGATTTCTGCTTTAGTCGCACTAACTGCCACGTCTGCGGGAAGACATAAGGCAGGTCGAGGTGCGTTGTGATGGCCTCATTTCATGTTTTAATTATTATTATGTCATTATTCATCATATTTTGATTTCTGCTTTAGTCGCACTAACTGCCACGTCTGCGGGAAGACATAAGGCAGGTCGAGGTGCGTTGTGATGGCCTCATTTCATGTTTTAATTATTATTATGGCATTATTCATCATATTTTGATTTCTGCTTTAGTCGCACTAACTGCCACGTCTGCGGGAAGACATAAGGCAGGTCGAGGTGCGTTGTGATGGCCTCATTTCATGTTTTAATTATTATTATGTCATTATTCATCATATTTTTGATTTCTGCTTTAGTCGCACTAACTGCCACGTCTGCGGGAAGACATAAGGCAGGTCGAGGTGCGTTGTGATGTCCTCATTTCATGTTTTAATTATTATTATGTCATTATTCATCTTATTTTGATTTCTGCTTTAGTCGCACTAACTGCCACGTCTGCGGGAAGACATAAGGCAGGTCGAGGTGCGTTGTGATGGCTCATTTCATGTTTTAATTATTATTATGGCATTATTCATCATATTTTGATTTCTGCTTTAGTCGCACTACCTGCCACGTCTGCGGGAAGACATAAGGCAGGTCGAGGTGCGTTGTGATGGCCTCATTTCATGTTTTAATTATTATTATGTCATTATTCATCATATTTTGATTTCTGCTTTAGTCGCACTAACTGCCACGTCTGCGGGAAGACATAAGGCAGGTCGAGGTGCGTTGTGATGGCCTCATTTCATGTTTTAATTATTATTATGTCATTATTCATCATATTTTGATTTCTGCTTTAGTCGCACTAACTGCCACGTCTGCGGGAAGACATAAGGCAGGTCGAGGTGCGATTGTGATGGCCTCATTTCATGTTTTAATTATTATTATGTCATTATTCATCATATTTTGATTTCTGCTTTAGTCGCACTAACTGCCACGTCTGCGGGAAGACATAAGGCAGGTCGAGGTGCGTTGTGATGGCCTCATTTCATGTTTTAATTATTATTATGGCATTATTCATCATATTTTGATTTCTGCTTTAGTCGCACTAACTGCCACGTCTGCGGGAAGACATAAGGCAGGTCGAGGTGCGTTGTGATGGCCTCATTTCATGTTTTAATTATTATTATGTCATTATTCATCATATTTTGATTTCTGCTTTAGTCGCACTAACTGCCACGTCTGCGGGAAGACATAAGGCAGGTCGAGGTGCGTTGTGATGGCCTCTTTCATGTTTTAATTATTATTATGTCATTATTCATCATATTTTGATTTCTGCTTTAGTCGCACTAACTGCCACGTCTGCGGGAAGACATAAGGCAGGTCGAGGTGCGTTGTGATGGCCTCATTTCATGTTTTTAATTATTATTATGTCATTATTCATCATATTTTGATTTCTGCTTTGAGTCGCACTAACTGCCACGTCTGCGGGAAGACATAAGGTCGAGGTGCGTTGTGATGGCCTCATTTCATGTTTTAATTATTATTATGTCATTATTCATCATATTTTGATTTCTGCTTTAGTCGCACTAACTGCCACGTCTGCGGGAAGACATAAGGCGGTCGAGGTGCGTTGTGATGGCCTCATTTCATGTTTTAATTATTATTATGGCATTTTTCATCATATTTTGATTTCTGCTTTAGTCGCACTAACTGCCACGTCTGCGGGAAGACATAAGGCAGGTCGAGGTGCGTTGTGATGGCCTCATTTCATGTTTTAATTATTATTATGGCATTTTTCATCATATTTTGATTTCTGCTTTAGTCGCACTAACTGCCACGTCTGCGGGAAGACATAAGGCGGTCGGGTGCGTTGTGATGACACCATTTCATGTTTTAATTATTATTATGGCATTTTTCATCATATTTTGATTTCTGCTTTAGTCGCACTAACTGCCACGTCTGCGGGAAGACATAAGGCAGGTCGAGGTGCGTTGTGATGGCCTCATTTCATGTTTTAATTATTATTATGGCATTATTCATCATATTTTGATTTCTGCTTTAGTCGCACTAACTGCCACGTCTGCGGGAAGACATAAGGCAGGTCGAGGTGCCTTGTGATGGCCTCATTTCATGTTTTAATTATTATGGCATTTTTCATCATATTTTGATTTCTGTTTAGTCGCACTAACTGCCACGTCTGCGGAAGACATAAGGCAGGTCGAGGTGCGTTGTGATGGCCTCATTTCATGTTTTAATTATTATTATGGCATTTTTCATCATATTTTGATTTCTGCTTTAGTCGCACTAACTGCCACGTCTGCGGGAAGACATAAGGCAGGTCGAGGTGCGTTGTGATGGCCTCATTTCATGTTTTAATTATTATTATGTCATTATTCATCATATTTTGATTTCTGCTTCAGTCGCACTAACTGCCACGTCTGCGGAAGACATAAGGCAGGTCGAGGTGCGTTGTGATGGCCTCATTTCATGTTTTAATTATTATTATGTCATTATTCATCATATTTTGATTTCTGCTTTAGTCGCACTAACTGCCACGTCTGCGGGAAGACATAAGGCAGGTCGAGGTGCGTTGTGATGGCCTCATTTCATGTTTTAATTATTATGGCATTTTTCATCATATTTTGATTTCTGCTTTAGTCGCACTACCTGCCACATCTGCGGGAAGACATAAGGCAGGTCGAGGTGCGTTGTGATGGCCTCATTTCATGTTTTAATTATTAAGGTTTTGCATTTTTCATCATATTTTGATTCTGCTTTAGTCGCACTACTCCGCCACGTCTGCGGGAAGACATAAGGCAGGTCGAGGTGCGTTGTGATGGCCTCATTTCATGTTTTAATTATTATTATGGCATTTTTCATCATATTTTGATTTCTGCTTTAGTCGCACTACCTGCCACATCTGCGGGAAGACATAAGGCAGGTCGAGGTGCGTTGTGATGGCCTCATTTCATGTTTTAATTATTATTATGGCATTTTTCATCATATTTTGATTTCGTTTCGGGGTCGCACTACCTGCCACATCTGCGGGAAGACATATGCAGGTCGAGGTGCGTTGTGATGGCCTCATTTCATGTTTTAATTATTATTATGGCATTTTTCATCATATTTTGATTTCTGCTTTAGTCGCACTACCCGCCACATCTGTGAAGACATAAGGCAGGTCGAGGTGCGTTGTGATGGCCTCATTTCATGTTTTAATTATTATTATGGCATTTTTCATCATATTTTGATTTCTGGCTTAGTCGCACTACCTGCCACATCTGCGGGAAGACATAAGGCAGGTCGAGGTGCGTTGTGATGGCCTCATTTCATGTTTTAATTATTATTATGGCATTTTTCATCATATTTTGATTTCCTGCTTTAGTCGCACTACCCGCTACGTCTGCGGGAAGACATAAGGCAGGTCGAGGTGCGTTGTGATGGCCTCATTTCATGTTTTAATTATTATTATGTCATTATTCATCATATTTTGATTTCTGCTTTAGTCGCACTAACTGCCACGTCTGCGGAAGACATAAGGCAGGTCGAGGTGCGTTGTGATGGCCTCATTTCATGTTTTAATTATTATTATGTCATTATTCATCATATTTTGATTTCTGCTTTTGGTGTCGCACTAACTGCCACGTCTGCGGGAAGACGTAAGGCAGGTCGAGGTGTTGTGATGGCCTCATTTCATGTTTTAATTATTATTATGTCATTATTCATCATATTTTGGATTTCTGCTTTAGTCGCACTAACTGCCACGTCTGCGGGAAGATATGGCGGGCAGGTCGAGGTGCGTTGTGATGGCCTCATTTCATGTTTTAATTATTATTATGTCATTATTCATCATATTTTGATTTCTGCTTTAGTCGCACTAACTGCCACGTCTGCGGGAAGACATAAGGCAGGTCGAGGTGCGTTGTGATGGCCTCATTTCATGTTTTAATTATTATTATGTCATTATTCATCATATTTTGATTTCTGCTTTAGTCGCACTAACTGCCACGTCTGCGGGAAGACATAAGGCAGGTCGAGGTGCGTTGTGATGGCCTCATTTCATGTTTTAATTATTATTATGTCATTATTCATCATATTTTGATTTCTGCTTTAGTCGCACTAACTGCCACGTCTGCGGGAAGACATAAGGCAGGTCGAGGTGTTGTGATGGCCTCATTTCATGTTTTAATTATTATTATGTCATTATTCATCATATTTTGATTTCTGCTTCAGTCGCACTAACTGCCACGTCTGCGGGAAGACGTAAGCAACAGGTCGAGGTGCGTTGTGATGGCCTCATTTCATGTTTTAATTATTATTATGTCATTATTCATCATATTTTGATTTCTGCTTCAGTCGCACTAACTGCCACGTCTGCGGGAAGACATAAGGGCAGGTCGAGGTGCGTTGTGATGGCCTCATTTCATGTTTTAATTATTATTATGTCATTATTCATCATATTTGATTAAGCCAGTCGCACTAACTGCCACGTCTGCGGGAAGACGTAAGGCAGGTCGAGGTGCGTTGTGATGGCCTCATTTCATGTTTTAATTATTATTATGTCATTATTCATCATATTTTGATTTCTGGCTTCAGTCGCACCAATCGCCACGTCTGCGGGAAGACATAAGGCAGGTCGAGGTGCGTTGTGGATGGCCTCTATTTCATGTTTTAATTATTATTATGTCATTATTCATCATATTTTGATTTCTGCATTAGTCGCACTACCTGCCACGTCTGCGGGAAGACATAAGGCAGTCGAGGTGCGTTGTGATGGCCTCATTTCATGTTTTAATTATTATTATGTCATTATTCATCATATTTTGATTTCTGCTTTAGTCGCACTAACTGCCACGTCTGCGGGAAGACATAAGGCAGGTCGAGGTGCGTTGTGATGGCCTCATTTCATGCGTTTTAATTATTATTATGTCATTATTCATCATATTTTGATTTCTGCTTTAGTCGCACTAACTGCCACGTCTGCGGGAAGACATAAGGCAGGTCGAGGTGCGTTGTGATGGCCTCATTTCATGTTTTAATTATTATTATGTCATTATTCATCATATTTTGATTTCTGTTTTAGTCGCACTAACTGCCACGTCTGCGGGAAGACATAAGGCAGGTCGAGGTGCGTTGTGATGGCCTCATTTCATGTTTTAATTATTATTATGTCATTATTCATCATATTTTTGATTTCTGCTTCAGTCGCACTAACTGCCACGTCTGCGGGAAGACGTAAGGCAGGTCGAGGTGCGTTGTGATGGCCCCATTTCATGTTTTAATTATTATTATGTCATTATTCATCATATTTTGATTTCTGCTTTAGTCGCACTAACTGCCACGTCTGCGGGAAGACATAAGGCAGGTCGAGGTGCGTTGTGATGGCCTCATTTCATGTTTTAATTATTATTATGTCATTATTCATCATATTTTGATTTCTGCTTCAGTCGCACTAACTGCCACGTCTGCGGGGAAGACATAAGGCAGGTCGAGGTGCGTTGTGATGGCCTCATTTCATGTTTTAATTATTATTATGTCATTATTCATCATATTTTGATTTCTGCTTCAGTCGCACTAACTGCCACGTCTGCGGGAAGACGTAAGGCAGGTCGAGGTGCGTTGTGATGTAGCCTCATTTCATGTTTTAATTATTATTATGTCATTATTCATCATATTTTGATTTCTGCTTCAGTCGCACTAACTGCCACGTCTGCGGGAAGACATAAGGCAGGTCGAGGTGCGTTGTGATGGCCTCATTTCATGTTTTAATTATTATTATGTCATTATTCATCATATTTTGATTCTGCTTCAGTCACTAACTGCCACGTCTGCGGGGCAAGGCAGGTCGAGGTGCGTTGTGATAGCCTCATTTCATGTTTTAATTATTATTATGTCATTATTCATCATATTTTGATTTCTGCTTCAGTCGCACTAACTGCCACGTCTGCGGGAAGACATAAGGCAGGTCGAGGTGCGTTGTGATGGCCTCATTTCATGTTTTAATTATTATTATGTCATTATTCATCATATTTTGATTTCTGCTTTAGTCGCACTAACTGCCACGTCTGCGGGAAGACATAAGGCAGGTCGGGGTGCGTTGTATTGGCCTCATTTCATGTTTTAATTATTATTATGTCATTATTCATCATATTTTGATTTCTGCTTCAGTCGCACTAACTGCCACGTCTGCGGGAAGACGTAAGGCAGGTCGAGGTGCGTTGTGATGGCCTCATTTCATGTTTTAATTATTATTATGTCATTATTCATCATATTTTGATTTCTGCTTCAGTCGCACTAACTGCCACGTCTGCGGGAAGACATAAGGCAGGTCCAGGTGCGTTGTGATGGCCTCATTTCATGTTTTAATTATTATTATGTCATTATTCATCATATTTTGATTTCTGCTTCAGTCGCACTAACTGCCACGTCTGCGGGAAGACGTAAGGCAGGTCGAGGTGCGTTGTGATGGCCTCATTTCATGTTTTAATTATTATTATGTCATTATTCATCATATTTTGATTTCTGCTTTAGTCGCACTACCTGCCACGTCTGCGGGAAGACATAAGGCAGGTCCAGGTGCGTTGTGATGGCCTCATTTCATGTTTTAATTATTATTATGTCATTATTCATCATATTTTGATTTCTGCAGTCGCACTAACTGCCACGTCTGCGGGGAAGACATAAGGCAGGTCGAGGTGCGTTGTGATAGCCTCATTTCATGTTTTAATTATTATTATGTCATTATTCATCATATTTTGATTTCTGCTTTAGTCGCACTACCTGCCACGTCTGCAGGAAGACATAAGGCAGGTCGAGGTGCTGTTAATGATAGCCTCATTTCATGTTTTAATTATTATTATGTCATTATTCATCATATTTTGATTTCTGCTTCAGTCGCACTAACTGCCACGTCTGCGGAGAAGACATAAGGCAGGTCGAGGTGCGTTGTGATGGCCTCATTTCATGTTTTAATTATTATTATGTCATTATTCATCATATTTTGATTTCTGCTTTAGTCGCACTACCTGCCACGTCTGCGGGAAGACATAAGGCAGGTCGGGTGCGTTGTGATGGCCTCATTTCATGTTTTAATTATTATTATGTCATTATTCATCATATTTTGATTTCTGCTTTAGTCACTAACTGCCACGTCTGCGGGAAGACATAAGGCAGGTCGAGGTGCGTTGTGATGGCCTCATTTCATGTTTTAATTATTATTATGTCATTATTCATCATATTTTGATTTCTGCATTAGTCGCACTAACTGCCACGTCTGCGGGAAGACATAAGGCAGGTCGAGGTGCGTTGTGATGGCCTCATTTCATGTTTTAATTATTATTATGTCATTATTCATCATATTTTGATTTCTGCTTTAGTCGCACTACCTGCCACGTCTGCGGGAAGACATAAGGCAGGTCCAGGTGCGTTGTGATGGCCTCATTTCATGTTTTAATTATTATTATGTCATTATTCATCATATTTTGATTTCTGCTTTAGTCGCACTACCTGCCACGTCTGGAAGACATAAGGCAGGTCGAGGTGCATTGTGATGGCCTCATTTCATGTTTTAATTATTATTATGTCATTATTCATCATATTTTGATTTCTGCATTAGTCGCACTAACTGCCACGTCTGCGGGAAGACATAAGGCAGGTCGAGGTGCGTTGTGATGGCCTCATTTCATGTTTTAATTATTATTATGTCATTATTCATCATATTTTGATTTCTGCTTTAGTCGCACTACCTGCCACGTCTGCGGGAAGACATAAGGCAGGTCGAGGTGCGTTGTGATGGCCTCATTTCATGTTTTAATTATTATTATGTCATTATTCATCATATTTTGATTTCTGCTTCAGTCGCACTAACTGCCACGTGTGCGGGAAGACATAAGGCAGGTCGAGGTGCGTTGTGATGGCCTCATTTCATGTTTTAATTATTATTATGTCATTATTCATCATATTTTGATTTCTGCTTTAGTCGCACTACCTGCCACGTCTGCGGAAGACATAAGGCAGGTCGAGGTGCGATTGTGATGGCCTCATTTCATGTTTTAATTATTATTATGTCATTATTCATCATATTTTTGATTTCTGCTTTAGTCGCACTAACTGCCACGTCTGCGGGAAGACGTAAGGCAGGTCGAGGTACGTTGTGATGGCCTCATTTCATGTTTTAATTATTATTATGTCATTATTCATCATATTTTGATTTGCTTCAGTCGCACTAACTGCCACGTCTGCGGGAAGATAAGGCAGGTCGAGGTGCGTTGTGATGGCCTCATTTCATGTTTTAATTATTATTATGTCATTATTCATCATATTTTGATTTCTGCTTTAGTCGCACTAACTGCCACGTCTGCGGGAAGACGTAAGGCAGGTCAGTGCGTTGTGATGGCCTCATTTCATGTTTTTGTTATTATTATGTCATTATTCATCATATTTTGATTTCTGCTTTAGTCGCACTAACTGCCACGTCTGCGGGAAGACGTAAGGCAGGTCGAGGTGCGTTGTGATGAGCCTCATTTCATGTTTTAATTATTATTATGTCATTATTCATATTTTGATTTCTGCTTTAGTCGCACTAACTGCCACGTCTGCGGGAAGACGTAAGGCAGGTCCAGGTGCGTTGTGATGGCCTCATTTCATGTTTTAATTATTATTATGTCATTATTCATCATATTTTGATTTCTGCTTCAGTCGCACTAACTGCCACGTCTGCGGGGAAGACGTAAGGCAGGTCGAAGGTGCGTTGTGATGGCTTTCCCTCATTTCATGTTTTAATTATTATTATGTCATTATTCATCATATTTTGATTTCTGCTTTAGTCGCACTACCTGCCACGTCTGCGGGGAAGACATAAGGCAGGTCGAGGTGCGTTGTGATGGCCTCATTTCATGTTTTAATTATTATTATGTCATTATTCATCATATTTTGATTTCTGCATTAGTCGCACTACCTGCCACGTCTGCGGGAAGACATAAGGCAGGTCGAGGTGCGTTGTGATAGCCTCATTTCATGTTTTAATTATTATTATGTCATTATTCATCATATTTTGATTTCTTTAGTCGCACTAACTGCCACGTCTGCGGGAAGACATAAGGCAGGTCGAGGTGCGTTGTGATGGCCTCATTTCATGTTTTAATTATTATTATGTCATTATTCATCATATTTTGATTTCTGCATTAGTCGCACTACCTGCCACGTCTGCGGGAAGACATAAGGCAGGTCCAGGTGCGTTGTGATATTACTCATTTCATGTTTTAATTATTATTATGTCATTATTCATCATATTTTGATTTCTGCTTTAGTCGCACTAACTGCCACGTCTGCGGGAAGACATAAGGCAGGTCGAGGTGCGTTGTGATGGCCTCATTTCATGTTTTAATTATTATTATGTCATTATTCATCATATTTTGATTTCTGCTTTAGTCGCACTAACTGCCACGTCTGCGGGAAGACATAAGGCAGGTCGAGGTGCGTTGTGATGGCCTCATTTCATGTTTTAATTATTATTATGTCATTATTCATCATATTTTGATTTCTGCATTAGTCGCACTACCTGCCACATCTGCGGGAAGACATAAGGCAGGTCGAGGTGCGTTGTGATGGCCTCATTTCATGTTTTAATTATTATTATGGCATTATTCATCATATTTTGATTTCTGCTTCAGTCGCACTAACTGCCACGTCTGCGGGAAGACATAAGGCGGAGTCGAGGTGCGTTGTGATGGCCTCATTTCATGTTTTAATTATTATTATGTCATTATTCATCATATTTTGATTTCTGCTTTAGTCGCACTAACTGCCACGTCTGCAGGAAGACATAAGGCAGTCAGTGCAATTAATGATAGCTCATTTCATGTTTTAATTATTATTATGTCATTATTCATCATATTTTGATTTCTGCATTAGTCGCACTACCTGCCACGTCTGCGGGAAGACATAAGGCAGGTCGAGTTGCGTTGTGATGGCCTCATTTCTGTTTAATTATTATTATGTCAGCATTATTCATCATATTTTGATTTCTGCATTAGTCGCACTACCTGCCACGTCTGCGGGAAGACATAAGGCAGGTCAGGGAATTACTACGTTGTGATGGCCTCATTTCATGTTTTAATTATTATTATGTCATTATTCATCATATTTTGATTTCTGCATTAGTCGCACTACCTGCCACGTCTGCGGGAAGACATAAGGCAGGTCGAGGTGCGTTGTGATGGCCTCATTTCATGTTTTAATTATTATTATGTCATTATTCATCATATTTTGATTTCTGCATTAGTCGCACTACCTGCCACATCTGCGGGAAGACATAAGGCAGGTCGATTGCGTTGTGATGGCCTCATTTCATGTTTTAATTATTATTATGGCATTATTCATCATATTTTGATTTCTGCTTCAGTCGCACTAACTGCCACGTCTGCGGGAAGACATAAGGCAGGTCGAGGTGCGTTGTGATGGCCTCATTTCATGTTTTAATTGTATTGTCATTGTTTATCATATTTTGATTTCTGCTTTAGTCGCACTAACTGCCACGTCTGCGGAAGACTAAGGCAGGTCCAGGTGCGTTGTGATGGCCTCATTTCATGTTTTAATTATTATTATGTCATTATTCATCATATTTTGATTTCTGCATTAGTCGCACTACCTGCCACGTCTGCGGGAAGACATAAGGCAGGTCGGTGCGTTGTGATGGCCTCATTTCATGTTTTAATTATTATTATGTCATTATTCATCATATTTTGATTTCTGCTTTAGTCGCACTAACTGCCACGTCTGCGGGAAGACATAAGGCAGGTCGAGGTGCGTTGTGATGGCCTCATTTCATGTTTTAATTATTATTATGTCATTATTCATCATATTTTTGATTTCTGCTTTAGTCGCACTAACTGCCACGTCTGCGGGAAGACATAAGGCAGGTCGAGGTGCACGTTGTGATGGCCTCATTTCATGTTTTAATTATTATTATGTCATTATTCATCATATTTTGATTTCTGCTTTAGTCGCACTAACTGCCACGTCTGCGGGGAAGACATCAAGGCAGGTCGAGGTGCGTTGTGATGGCCTCATTTCATGTTTTAATTATTATTATGTCATTATTCATATTTTGATTTCTGCTTTAGTCGCACTAACTGCCACGTCTGCGGAAGACATAAGGCAGGTCGAGGTGCGTTGTGATGGCCTCATTTAATGTTTTAATTATTATTATGTCATTATTCATCATATTTTGATTTCTGCTTCAGTCGCACTAACTGCACGTCTGCGGGAAGACGTAAGGCAGGTCGGGTGCGTTGTGATGGCCTCATTTCATGTTTAATTATTATTATGTCATTATTCATCATATTTTGATTTCTGCTTTAGTCGCACTACCTGCCACGTCTGCGGGGAAGACGCAAGGCGGGTCGGGGTGCGTTGTGATGGCCTCATTTCATGTTTTAATTATTATTATGTCATTATTCATCATATTTTGATTTCTGCATTAGTCGCACTACCTGCCACGTCTGCGGGAAGACATAAGGCAGGTCCAGGTGCGTTGTGATGGCCTCATTTCATGTTTTAATTATTATTATGTCATTATTCATCATATTTTGATTTCTGCATTAGTCGCACTACCTGCCACGTCTGCGGGAAGACATAAGGCAGGTCGAGGTGCGTTGTGATGGCCTCATTTCATGTTTTAATTATTATTATGTCATTATTCATCATATTTTGATTTCTGCTTTAGTCGCACTACCTGCCACGTCTGCGGGAAGACATAAGGCAGGTCGAGGTGCGTTGTGATGGCCTCATTTCATGTTTTAATTATTATTATGTCATTATTCATCATATTTTGATTTCTGCTTTAGTCGCACTACCTGCCACGTCTGCGGGAAGACATAAGGCAGGTCAGTGCGCGTTGTGATGGCCTCATTTCATGTTTTAATTATTATTATGTCATTATTCATCATATTTTGATTTCTGCTTTAGTCGCACTAACTGCCACGTCTGCGGGAAGACGTAAGGCAGGTCGAGGTGCGTTGTGATAACCTCATTTCATGTTTTAATTATTATTATGTCATTATTCATCATATTTTGATTTCTGCTTTAGTCGCACTAACTGCCACGTCTGCGGGAAGACATAAGGCAGGTCGAGGTGCGTTGTGATGGCCTCATTTCATGTTTTAATTATTATTATGTCATTATTCATCATATTTTGATTTCTGCTTCAGTCGCACTAACTGCCACGTCTGCGGGAAGACGTAAGGCAGGTCCAGGTGCGTTGTGATGGCCTCATTTCATGTTTTAATTATTATTATGTCATTATTCATCATATTTTGATTTCTGCTTTAGTCGCACTACCTGCGTCTGCGGGAAGACATAAGGCAGGTCAGTGCGTTGTGATGGCCTCATTTCATGTTTTAATTATTATTATGTCATTATTCATCATATTTTGATTTCTGCATTAGTCGCACTACCTGCCACGTCTGCGGGGCATAAGGCAGGTCGGGGTGCGTTGTGATGGCCTCATTTCATGTTTTAATTATTATTATGTCATTATTCATCATATTTTGATTTCTGCTTTAGTCGCACTACCTGCCACGTCTGCGGGAGAAGACATAAGGCAGGTCGAGGGTGCGTTGTGATGGCCTCATTTCATGTTTTAATTATTATTATGTCATTATTCATCATATTTTGATTTCTGCTTTAGTCGCACTAACTGCCACGTCTGCGGGAAGACATAAGGCAGGTCGAGGTGCGTTGTGATGGCCTCATTTCATGTTTTAATTATTATTATGTCATTATTCATCATATTTTTGATTTCTGCTTTAGTCGCACTAACTGCCACGTCTGCGGGAAGACGTAAGGCAGGTCGGAGTGCGTTGTGATGGCCTCATTTCATGTTTTAATTATTATTATGTCATTATTCATCATATTTTGATTTCTGCTTTAGTCGCACTAACTGCCACGTCTGCGGGAAGACATAAGGCAGGTCAGTGCGTTGTGATGGCCTCATTTCATGTTTTAATTATTATTATGTCATTATTCATCATATTTTGATTTCTGCTTCAGTCGCACTAACTGCCACGTCTGCGGGAAGACGTAAGGCAGGTCGAGGTGCGTTGTGATGGCCTCATTTCATGTTTTAATTATTATTATGTCATTATTCATCATATTTTGATTTCTGCTTTAGTCGCACTACCTGCCACGTCTGCGGGAAGACATAAGGCAGGTCGAGTGCATTGTGATGGCCTCATTTCATGTTTTAATTATTATTATGTCATTATTCATCATATTTTGATTTCTGCTTCAGTCGCACTAACTGCCACGTCTGCGGGAAGACGTAAGGCAGGTCAGTGCGTTGTGATGGCCTCATTTCATGTTTTAATTATTATTATGTCATTATTCATCATATTTTGATTTCTGCTTCAGTCGCACTAACTGCCACGTCTGCGGGAAGACGTAAGGCAGGTCGAGGTGCGTTGTGATGGCCTCATTTCATGTTTAATTATTATTATGTCATTATTCATCATATTTTGATTTCTGCTTTAGTCGCACTACCTGCCACGTCTGCGGGAAGACATAAGGCAGGTCGAGGTGCGTTGTGATGGCCTCATTTCATGTTTGGTATTATTATGTCATTATTCATCATGTTTGATTTCTGCTTCAGTCGCACTAACTGCCACGTCTGCGGGAAGACATAAGGCAGGTCGAGGTGCGTTGTGATAGCCTCATTTCATGTTTTAATTATTATTATGTCATTATTCATCATATTTTGATTTCTGCTTCAGTCGCACTAACTGCCACGTCTGCAGGGAAGACATAAGGCAGGTCGAGGTGCGTTGTGATGGCCTCATTTCATGTTTTAATTATTATTATGGCATTATTCATCATATTTTTGATTTCTGCTTTAGTCGCACTAACTGCCACGTCTGCGGAAGACATAAGGCAGGTCGGGTGCGTTGTGATGGCCTCATTTCATGTTTTAATTATTATTATGTCATTATTCATCATATTTTGATTTCTGCTTCAGTCGCACTAACTGCCACGTCTGCGGGAAGACATAAGGCAGGTCGAGGTGCGTTGTGATGGCCTCATTTCATGTTTTAATTATTATTATGTCATTATTCATCATATTTTGATTTCTGCTTCAGTCACACTAACTGCCACGTCTGCAGGGAAGACATAAGGCAGGTCGAGGTGCGTTGTGATGGCCTCATTTCATGTTTTAATTATTATTATGGCATTATTCATCATATTTTGATTTCTGCTTTAGTCGCACTAACTGCCACGTCTGCGGGAAGACATAAGGCAGGTCGAGGTGCGTTGTGATGGCCTCATTTCATGTTTTAATTATTATTATGTCATTATTCATCATATTTTGATTTCTGCTTCAGTAGCACTAACTGCCACGTCTGCGGGAAGACATAAGGCAGGTCGGGTGCGTTGTGATGGCCTCATTTCATGTTTTAATTATTATTATGTCATTATTCATCATATTTTGATTTCTGCTTCAGTCGCACTAACTGCCACGTCTGCGGGAAGACATAAGGCAGGTCGAGGTGCGTTGTGATGGCCTCATTTCATGTTTTAATTATTATTATGTCATTATTCATCATATTTTGATTTCTGCTTTAGTCACTAACTGCCACGTCTGCGGGAAGACATAAGGCAGGTCAGTGCGCGTTGTGATGGCCTCATTTCATGTTTTAATTATTATTATGTCATTATTCATCATATTTTGATTTCTGCTTTAGTCGCACTAACTGCCACGTCTGCGGGAAGAACATAAGGCAGGTCGAGGTGCGTTGTGATGGCCTCATTTCATGTTTTAATTATTATTATGTCATTATTCATCATATTTTGATTTCTGCTTCAGTCGCACTAACTGCCACGTCTGCGGGAAGACGTAAGGCAGGTCGAGGTGCGTTGTGATGGCCCCATTTCATGTTTTAATTATTATTATGTCATTATTCATCATATTTTGATTTCTGTTCAGTCGCACTAACTGCGTCTGCGGGAAGACATAAGGCAGGTCGAGGTGCGTTGTGATGGCCTCATTTCATGTTTTAATTATTATTATGTCATTATTCATCATATTTTGATTTCTGCTTCAGTCGCACTAACTGCCACGTCTGCGGGAAGACATAAGGCAGGTCGAGGTGCGTTGTGATTGTTATTTCATGTTTTAATTATTATTATGTCATTATTCATCATATTTTGATTTCTGCTTCAGTCGCACTAACTGCCACGTCTGCGGGAAGACATAAGGCAGGTCGAGGTGCGTTGTGATGGCCTCATTTCATGTTTTAATTATTATTATGTCATTATTCATCATATTTTGATTTCTGCTTCAGTCGCACTAACTGCCACGTCTGCGGGAAGACGTAAGGCAGGTCGAGGTGCGTTGTGATGGCCTCATTTCATGTTTTAATTATTATTGTATTGTTATTCATCATATTTTGATTTCTGCTTTAGTCGCACTACCTGCCACGTCTGCGGGAAGACATAAGGCAGGTCGAGGTGCGTTGTGATGGCCTCATTTCATGTTTTAATTATTATTATGTCATTATTCATCATATTTTGATTTCTGCTTCAGTCGCACTAACTGCCACGTCTGCGGAAGACGTAAGGCAGGTCGAGGTGCGTTGATATGGCCCCATTTCATGTTTTAATTATTATTATGTCATTATTCATCATATTTTGATTTCTGCTTTAGTCGCACTACCTGCCACGTCTGCGGGAAGACATAAGGCAGGTCGAGGTGCGTTGTGATGGCCTCATTTCATGTTTTAATTATTATTATGTCATTATTCATCATATTTTGATTTCTGCTTTAGTCGCACTACCTGCCACGTCTGCGGGAAGACATAAGGCAGGTCGAGGTGCGTTTGTGATGGCCTCATTTCATGTTTTAATTATTATTATGTCATTATTCATCATATTTTGATTTCTGCTTCAGTCGCACTAACTGCCACGTCTGCGGGAAGACATAAGGCAGGTCGAGGTGTGATGGCCTCATTTCATGTTTTAATTATTATTATGTCATTATTCATCATATTTTGATTTCTGCTTCAGTCGCACTACCTGCCACGTCTGCGGGAAGACGTAAGGCGGTCGAGGAATACGTTGTGATGGCCTCATTTCATGTTTTAATTATTATTATGTCATTATTCATCATATTTTGATTTCTGCTTTAGTCGCACTACCTGCCACGTCTGCGGGAAGACATAAGGCAGGTCGAGGTGCGTTGTGATGGCCTCATTTCATGTTTTAATTATTATTATGTCATTATTCATCATATTTTGATTTCTGCTTCAGTCGCACTAACTGCCACGTCTGCGGGAAAACGTAAGGCAGGTCGAGGTGCGTTGTGATGGCCTCATTTCATGTTTTTAATTATTATTATGTCATTATTCATCATATTTTGATTTCTGCTTTAGTCGCACTAACTGCCACGTCTGCGGGAAGACATAAGGCAGGTCGAGGTGCGTTGTGATGGCCTCATTTCATGTTTTAATTATTATTATGTCATTATTCATCATATTTTGATTTCTGCTTTAGTCGCACTAACTGCCACGTCTGCGGGGAAGACATAAGGCAGGTCGAGGTGCGTTGTGATGGCCTCATTTCATGTTTTAATTATTATTATGTCATTATTCATCATATTTTGATTTCTGCTTCAGTCGCACTAACTGCCACGTCTGCGGGAAGACATAAGGCAGGTCGAGGTGCGTTTTGGCCTCATTTCATGTTTTAATTATTATGTCATTATTCATCATATTTTGATTTCTGCTTTAGTCGCACTAACTGCCACGTCTGCGGGAAGACATAAGGCAGGTCGAGGTGCGTTGTGATGGCCTCATTTTCATGTTTTAATTATTATTATGTCATTATTCATCATATTTTGATTTCTGCTTCAGTCGCACTAACTGCCACGTCTGCGGGAAGACGTAAGGCAGGTCGAGGTGCGTTGATATGGCCCCATTTCATGTTTAATTATTATTATGTCATTATTCATCATATTTTGATTTCTGCTTTAGTCGCACTACCTGCCACGTCTGCGGGAAGACATAAGGCAGGTCGAGGTGCGTTGTGATGGCCTCATTTCATGTTTTAATTATTATTATGTCATTATTCATCATATTTTGATTTCTGCTTCAGTCGCACTACCTGCCACGTCTGCGGGAAGACGTAAGGCAGGTCGGATGCGTTGTGATGGCCTCATTTCATGTTTTAATTATTATTATGTCATTATTCATCATATTTTGATTTCTGCTTTAGTCGCACTACCTGCCACGTCTGCGGGAAGACATAAGGCAGGTCGAGGTGCGTTGTGATGGCCTCATTTCATGTTTTAATTATTATTATGTCATTATTCATCATATTTTGATTTCTGCTTCAGTCGCACTAACTGCCACGTCTGCGGGAAGACGTAAGGCGGGTCGAGGTGCGTTGTGATAGCCTCATTTCATGTTTTAATTATTATTATGTCATTATTCATCATATTTTGATTTCTGCTTTAGTCGCACTGCCTACCTGCCACGTCTGCGGGAAGACATAAGGCAGGTCGAGGTGCGTTGTGATGGCCTCATTTCATGTTTTAATTATTATTATGTCATTATTCATCATATTTTGATTTCTGCTTTAGTCGCACTACCTGCCACGTCTGCGGGAAGACATAAGGCAGGTCGAGGTGCGTTGTGATGGCCTCATTTCATGTTTTTAATTATTATTATGTCATTATTCATCATATTTGATTTCTGCTTTAGTCGCACTACCTGCCACGTCTGCGGGAAGACATAAGGCAGGTCGAGGTGCTATTGTGATGGCCTCATTTCATGTTTTAATTATTATTATGTCATTATTCATCATATTTTGATTTCTGCTTTAGTCGCACTACCTGCCACGTCTGCGGGAAGACATAAGGCAGGTCGAGGTGCGTTGTGATGGCCTCATTTCATGTTTTAATTATTATTATGTCATTATTCATCATATTTTGATTTCTGCTTCAGTCGCACTAACTGCCACGTCTGCGGGAAGACATAAGGCAGGTCGAGGTGCGTTGTGATAGCCCTCATTTCATGTTTTAATTATTATTATGTCATTATTCATCATATTTTGATTTCTGCTTTAGTCGCACTACCTGCCACGTCTGCGGGAAGACATAAGGCAGGTCGAGTGCGTTGTGATGGCCTCATTTCATGTTTTAATTATTATTATGTCATTATTCATCATATTTTGATTTCTGCTTTAGTCACTACCTGCCACGTCTGCGGGAAGACATAAGGCGAGTCGAGGTGCGTTGTGATGGCCTCATTTCATGTTTTAATTATTATTATGTCATTATTCATCATATTTTGATTTCTGCTTCAGTCGCACTAACTGCCACGTCTGCGGGAAGACATAAGGCAGGTCCAGGTGCGTTGTGATGGCCTCATTTCATGTTTTAATTATTATTATGTCATTATTCATCATATTTTGATTTCTGCTTTAGTCGCACTACCTGCCACGTCTGCGGGAAGACATAAGGCAGGTCGAGGTGCATTGTGATGGCCTCATTTCATGTTTTAATTATTATTATGTCATTATTCATCATATTTTGATTTCTGCTTTAGTCGCACTACCTGCCACGTCTGCGGGAAGACATAAGGCAGGTCGAGGTGCGTTGTGATGGCCTCATTTCATGTTTTAATTATTATTATGTCATTATTCATCATATTTTGATTTCTGCTTCAGTCGCACTAACTGCCACGTCTGCGGGAAGACATAAGGCAGGTCGAGGTGCATTGTGATGGCCTCATTTCATGTTTTAATTATTATTATGTCATTATTCATCATATTTTGATTTCTGCTTCAGTCGCACTAACTGCCACGTCTGCGGGAAGACATAAGGCAGGTCGAGGTGCGTTGTGATGGCCTCATTTCATGTTTTTAATTATTATTATGTCATTATTCATCATATTTTGATTTCTGCTTTAGTCGCACTACCTGCCACGTCTGCGGGAAGACATAAGGCAGGTCGGGGTGCGATTGTGATGGCCTCATTTTCATGTTTTAATTATTATTATGTCATTATTCATCATATTTTGATTTCTGCTTTAGTCGCACTACCTGCCACGTCTGCGGGAAGACATAAGGCAGGTCGAGGTGCGTTGTGATGGCCTCATTTCATATTTTAATTATTATTATGTCATTATTCATCATATTTTGATTTCTGCTTCAGTCGCACTAACTGCCACGTCTGCGGGAAGACATAAGGCAGGTCGAGGTGCCTGTGATGGCCTCATTTCATGTTTTAATTATTATTATGTCATTATTCATCATATTTTGATTTCTGCTTTAGTCGCACTACCTGCCACGTCTGCGGGAAGACATAAGGCAGGTCGAGGTGCGTTGTGATGGCCTCATTTCATGTTTTAATTATTATTATGTCATTATTCATCATATTTTGATTTCTGCTTCAGTCGCACTAACTGCCACGTCTGCGGGAAGACATAAGGCAGGTCGAGGTGCGTTGTGATGGCCTCATTTTACATGTTTTAATTATTATTATGTCATTATTCATCATATTTTGATTTCTGCTTTAGTCGCACTACCTGCCACGTCTGCGGGAAGACATAAGGCAGGTCGAGGTGCGTTGTGATGGCCTCATTTCATGTTTTAATTATTATTATGTCATTATTCATCATATTTTGATTTCTGCTTCAGTCACACTACGTGCGGAAAAAAAAATCTGCGGGAAGACATAAGGCAGGTCGAGGTGCGTTGTGATGGCCTCATTTCATGTTTTAATTATTATTATGTCATTATTCATCATATTTTGATTTTCTGCTTTAGTCGCACTACCTGCCACGTCTGCGGGGAAGACATAAGGCAGGTCGAGGTGCGTTGTGATAGCCTCATTTCATGTTTTAATTATTATTATGTCATTATTCATCATATTTTGATTTCTGCTTTAGTCGCACTGCCACGTCTGCGGGAAGACATAAGGCAGGTCGAGGTGCCTTGTGATGGCCTCATTTCATGTTTTAATTATTATTATGTCATTATTCATCATATTTTGATTTCTGCTTCAGTCGCACTAACTGCCACGTCTGCGGGAAGACATAAGGCAGGTCGAGGTGCGTTGTGATAGCCTCATTTCATGTTTTAATTATTATTATGTCATTATTCATCATATTTTGATTTCTGCTTTAGTCGCACTACCTGCCACGTCTGCGGGGAGACATAAGGCAGGTCGAGGTGCGTTGTGATGGCCTCATTTCATGTTTTAATTATTATTATGTCATTATTCATCATATTTTGATTTCTGCTTTAGTCGCACTACCTGCCACGTCTGCGGGAAGACATAAGGCAGGTCGAGGTGCGTTGTGATGGCCTCATTTCATGTTTTAATTATTATTATGTCATTATTCATCATATTTTGATTTCTGCTTTAGTCGCACTACCTGCCACGTCTGCGGGAAGACATAAGGCAGGTCGAGGTGCGTTGTGATGGCCTCATTTCATGTTTTAATTATTATTATGTCATTATTCATCATATTTTGATTTCTGCTTCAGTCGCACTAACTGCCACGTCTGCGGGAAGACATAAGGCAGGTCGAGGTGCTGTGATGGCCTCATTTCATGTTTTAATTATTATTATGTCATTATTCATCATATTTTGATTTCTGCTTTGATCGCACTACCTGCCACGTCTGCGGGGAAGACATAAGGCAGGTCGAGGTGCGTTAGCTGATGGCCTCATTTCATGTTTTTAATTATTATTATGTCATTATTCATCATATTTTGATTTCTGCTTTAGTCTTTTTCGCCTGCCACGTCTGCGGGAAGACATAAGGCAGGTCGAGGTGCGTTGTGATGGCCTCATTTCATGTTTTAATTATTATTATGTCATTATTCATCATATTTTGATTTCTGCTTTAGTCGCACTACCTGCCACGTCTGCGGGAAGACATAAGGCAGGTCGAGGTGCGATTGTGATGGCCTCATTTCATGTTTTAATTATTATTATGTCATTATTCATCATATTTTGATTTCTGCTTCAGTCGCACTAACTGCCACGTCTGCGGGAAGACATAAGGCAGGTCGAGGTGCGTTGTGATGGCCTCATTTCTGTGTTTTAATTATTATTATGTCATTATTCATCATATTTTTGATTTCTGCTTTAGTCGCACTACCTGCCACGTCTGCGGGGGCTTATAAGGCAGGTCGAGGTGCGTTGTGATGGCCTCATTTCATGTTTTAATTATTATTATGTCATTATTCATCATATTTTGATTTCTGCTTTAGTCGCACTACCTGCCACGTCTGCGGGAAGACATAAGGCAGTCGAGGTGCGTTGTGATGGCCTCATTTCATGTTTTAATTATTATTATGTCATTATTCATCATATTTTGATTTCTGCTTTAGTCGCACTACCTGCCACGTCTGCGGGAAGACATAAGGCAGGTCGAGGTGCGTTGTGATGGCCTCATTTCATGTTTTAATTATTATTATGTCATTATTCATCATATTTTGATTTCTGCTTCAGTCGCACTAACTGCCACGTCTGCGGGAAGACATAAGGCAGGTCGAGGTGCGTTGTGATGGCCTCATTTCATGTTTTAATTATTATTATGTCATTATTCATCATATTTTGATTTCTGCTTTAGTCGCACTACCTGCCACGTCTGCGGGAAGACATAAGGCAGGTCGAGGTGCGTTGTGATGGCCTCATTTCATGTTTTAATTATTATTATGTCATTATTCATCATATTTTGATTTCTGCTTTAGTCGCACTACCTGCCACGTCTGCGGGAAGACATAAGGCAGGTCGAGGTGCGTTGTGATGGCCTCATTTCATGTTTTAATTATTATTATGTCATTATTCATCATATTTTGATTTCTGCTTTAGTCGCACTACCTGCCACGTCTGCGGGAAGACATAAGGCAGGTCGAGGTGCACGTTGTGATGGCCTCATTTCATGTTTAATTATTATTATGTCATTATTCATCATATTTTGATTTCTGCTTCAGTCGCACTAACTGCCACGTCTGCGGGAAGACGTAAGGCAGGTCGGGGTGCGTTGATAACCCCATTTCATGTTTAATTATTATTATGTCATTATTCATCATATTTTGATTTCTGCTTTAGTCGCACTACCTGCCACGTCTGCGGAAGACATAAGGCGGAGTCGAGGTGCGTTATGATAGCCTCATTTCATGTTTTAATTATTATTATGTCATTATTCATCATATTTTGATTTCTGCTTCAGTCGCACTAACTGCCACGTCTGCGGGGAAGACATAAGGCAGGTCGAGGTGCGTTGTTATGGCCTCATTTCATGTTTTAATTATTATTATGTCATTATTCATCATATTTTGATTTCTCTTCAGTCGCACTAACTGCCACGTCTGCGGGAAGACATAAGGCAGGTCGAGGTGCGTTGTTATGGCCTCATTTCATGTTTTAATTATTATTATGTCATTATTCATCATATTTTGATTTCTGCTTCAGTCGCACTAACTGCCACGTCTGCGGGAAGACGTAAGGCAGGTCGAGGTGCGTTGTGATGGCCTCATTTCATGTTTTAATTATTATTATGTCATTATTCATCATATTTTGATTTCTGCTTCAGTCGCACTAACTGCCACGTCTGCGGGAAGACATAAGGCAGGTCGAGGTGCGTTGTTATAACCTCATTTCATGTTTTAATTATTATTATGTCATTATTCATCATATTTTGATTTCTGCTTCAGTCGCACTAACTGCCACGTCTGCGGGAAGACGTAAGGCAGGTCGAGGTGCGTTGTTATGGCCTCATTTCATGTTTTAATTATTATTATGTCATTATTCATCATATTTTGATTTCTGCTTCAGTCGCACTAACTGCCACGTCTGCGGGAAGACAAAAGGAGCGGAGTCAGGTGCGTTGTTATGGCCTCATTTCATGTTTTAATTATTATTATGTCATTATTCATCATATTTTGATTTCTGCTTCAGTCGCACTAACTGCCACGTCTGCGGGAAGACATAAGGCAGGTCGAGGTGCGTTGTTATGGCCTCATTTCATGTTTTAATTATTATTATGTCATTATTCATCATATTTTGATTTTCTGCTTCAGTCGCACTAACTGCCACGTCTGCGGGAAGACATAAGGCAGGTCGAGGTGCGTTGTTATGGCCTCATTTCATGTTTTAAAATTATTATTATGTCATTATTCATCATATTTTGATTTCTGCTTCAGTCGCACTAACTGCCACGTCTGCGGGAAGACATAAGGCAGGTCGAGGTGCGTTGTTATGGCCTCATTTCATGTTTTAATTATTATTATGTCATTATTCATCATATTTTGATTTCTGCTTCAGTCGCACTAACTGCCACGTCTGCGGGAAGACATAAGGCAGGTCGAGGTGCGTTGTTATGGCCTCATTTCATGTTTTAATTATTATTATGTCATTATTCATCATATTTTGATTTCTGCTTCAGTCGCACTAACTGCCACGTCTGCGGGAAGACATAAGGCAGGTCGAGGTGCGTTGTTATGGCCTCATTTCATGTTTTAATTATTATTATGTCATTATTCATCATATTTTGATTTCTGCTTCAGTCGCACTAACTGCCACGTCTGCGGGAAGACGTAAGGCAGGTCGAGGTGCGTTGTATTAACCTCATTTCATGTTTTAATTATTATTATGTCATTATTCATCATATTTTGATTTCTGCTTCAGTCGCACTAACTGCCACGTCTGCGGGAAGACATAAGGCAGGTCGAGGTGCGTTGTTATGGCCTCATTTCATGTTTTAATTATTATTATGTCATTATTCATCATATTTTTGATTTCTGCTTCAGTCGCACTAACTGCCACGTCTGCGGAAGACGTAAGGCAGGTCGAGGTGCGTTGTGATGGCCTCATTTCATGTTTTAATTATTATTATGTCATTATTCATCATATTTTGATTTCTGCTTCAGTCGCACTAACTGCAAAATCTGCGGGAAGACATAAGGCAGGTCGAGGTGCGTTGTTATGGCCTCATTTCATGTTTTAATTATTATTATGTCATTATTCATCATATTTTGATTTCTGCTTCAGTCGCACTAACTGCCACGTCTGCGGGAAGACATAAGGCAGGTCGAGGTGCGTTGTTATGGCCTCATTTCATGTTTTAATTATTATTATGTCATTATTCATCATATTTTGATTTCTGCTTCAGTCGCACTAACTGCCACGTCTGCGGGAAGACATAAGGCAGGTCGAGGTGCGTTGTTATGGCCTCATTTCATGTTTTAATTATTATTATGTCATTATTCATCATATTTTGATTTCTGCTTCAGTCGCACTAACTGCCACGTCTGCGGGAAGACGTAAGGCAGGTCGAGTGCGTTGTGATGGCCTCATTTCATGTTTTAATTATTATTATGTCATTATTCATCATATTTTGATTTCTGCTTCAGTCACACTAACTGCCACGTCTGCGGGAAGACATAAGGCAGGTCCAGGTGCGTTGTTAGCCTCATTTCATGTTTTAATTATTATTATGTCATTATTCATCATATTTTGATTTCTGCTTCAGTCGCACTAACTGCCACGTCTGCGGGAAGACGTAAGGCAGGTCGAGGTGCGTTGTGATGGCCTCATTTCATGTTTTAATTATTATTATGTCATTATTCATCATATTTTGATTTCTGCTTCAGTCGCACTAACTGCCACGTCTGCGGGAAGACATAAGGCAGGTCGAGGTGCGTTGTTATGGCCTCATTTCATGTTTTAATTATTATTATGTCATTATTCATCATATTTTGATTTCTGCTTCAGTCGCACTAACTGCCACGTCTGCGGGAAGACGTAAGGCAGGTCGAGGTGCGTTGTGATGGCCTCATTTCATGTTTTTAATTATTATTATGTCATTATTCATCATATTTTGATTTCTGCTTCAGTCGCACTAACTGCCACGTCTGCGGGAAGACGTAAGGCAGGTCGAGGTGCGTTGTGATGGCCTCATTTCATGTTTTAATTATTATTATGTCATTATTCATCATATTTTGATTTCTGCTTCAGTCGCACTAACTGCCACGTCTGCGGGAAGACATAAGGCAGGTCGAGGTGCGTTAACTGGCCTCATTTCATGTTTTAATTATTATTATGTCATTATTCATCATATTTTGATTTCTGCTTCAGTCGCACTAACTGCCACGTCTGCGGGAAGACATAAGGCAGGTCGAGGTGCGTTGTTATGGCCTCATTTCATGTTTTAATTATTATTATGTCATTATTCATCATATTTTGATTTCTGCTTCAGTCGCACTAACTGCCACGTCTGCGGGAAGACGTAAGGCAGGTCGAGGTGCGTTGTGATGGCCTCATTTCATGTTTTTAATTATTATTATGTCATTATTCATCATATTTTGATTTCTGCTTCAGTCGCACTAACTGCCACGTCTGCGGGAAGACATAAGGCAGGTCGAGGTGCGTTATTGTAAGCCTCATTTCATGTTTTAATTATTATTATGTCATTATTCATCATATTTTGATTTCTGCTTCAGTCGCACTAACTGCCACGTCTGCGGGAAGACATAAGGCAGGTCGAGGTGCGTTGTTATGGCCTCATTTCATGTTTTAATTATTATTGTATCATTATTCATCATATTTTGATTTCTGCTTCAGTCGCACTAACTGCCACGTCTGCGGGAAGACGTAAGGCAGGTCGAGGTGCGTTGTGATGGCCTCATTTCATGTTTTAATTATTATTATGTCATTATTCATCATATTTTGATTTCTGCTTCAGTCGCACTAACTGCCACGTCTGCGGGAAGACATAAGGCAGGTCGAGGTGCGTTGTTATGGCCTCATTTCATGTTTTAATTATTATTATGTCATTATTCATCATATTTTGATTTCTGCTTCAGTCGCACTAACTGCCACGTCTGCGGGAAGACGTAAGGCGTTGAGGTGCGTTATGATAGCCTCATTTCATGTTTTAATTATTATTATGTCATTATTCATCATATTTTTGATTTCTGCTTCAGTCGCACTAACTGCCACGTCTGCGGGAAGACATAAGGCAGGTCGAGGTGCGTTGTTATGGCCTCATTTCATGTTTTAATTATTATTATGTCATTATTCATCATATTTTGATTTCTGCTTCAGTCGCACTAACTGCCACGTCTGCGGGAAGACATAAGGCAGGTCGAGGTGCGTTGTTATGGCCTCATTTCATGTTTTAATTATTATTATGTCATTATTCATCATATTTTGATTTCTGCTTCAGTCGCACTAACTGCCACGTCTGCGGGAAGACATAAGGCAGGTCGAGGAGTGCGTTGTTATGGCCTCATTTCATGTTTTAATTATTATTATGTCATTATTCATCATATTTTGATTTCTGCCAGTCGCACTAACTGCCACGTCTGCGGGAAGACGTAAGGCAGGTCGAGGTGCGTTGTGATGGCCTCATTTCATGTTTTTAATTATTATTATGTCATTATTCATCATATTTTGATTTCTGCTTCAGTCGCACTAACTGCCACGTCTGCGGGAAGACATAAGGCAGGTCGAGGTGCGTTGTGATGGCCCCATTTCATGTTTTAATTATTATTATGTCATTATTCATCATATTTTGATTTCTGCTTTAGTCGCACTAACTGCCACGTCTGCGGGAAGACATAAGGCAGGTCGAAGGTGCGTTGTGATGGCCTCATTTCATGTTTTAATTATTATTATGTCATTATTCATCATATTTTGATTTCTGCTTCAGTCGCACTAACTGCCACGTCTGCGGGAAGACATAAGGCAGGTCGAGGTGCGTTGTGATGGCCCCATTTTCATGTTTTAATTATTATTATGTCATTATTCATCATATTTTGATTTCTGCTTCAGTCGCACTAACTGCCACGTCTGCGGGAAGACATAAGGCAGGTCGAGTGCGTTATTGTGATGGCCCCATTTCATGTTTTAATTATTATTATGTCATTATTCATCATATTTTGATTTCTGCTTCAGTCGCACTAACTGCCACGTCTGCGGGAAGACATAAGGCAGGTCGAGGTGCGTTGTGATAGCCCCATTTCATGTTTTTTAATTATTATTATGTCATTATTCATCATATTTTGATTTCTGCTTCAGTCGCACTAACTGCCACGTCTGCGGGAAGACATAAGGCAGGTCAAAGGTGCGTTGTGATAGCCCCATTTCATGTTTTAATTATTATTATGTCATTATTCATCATATTTTGATTTCTGCTTCAGTCGCACCAACTGCCACGTCTGCGGGAAGACATAAGGCAGGTCGAGGTGCGTTGTTATGGCCTCATTTCATGTTTTAATTATTATTATGTCATTATTCATCATATTTTTGATTTCTGCTTCAGTCGCACTAACTGCCACGTCTGCGGGAAGACGTAAGGCAGGTCGAGGTGCACGCAACAGTGGCCTCATTTCATGTTTTAATTATTATTATGTCATTATTCATCATATTTTGATTTCTGCTTCAGTCGCACTAACTGCCACGTCTGCGGGAAGACATAAGGCAGGTCGAGGTGCGTTGTGATGGCCTCATTTCATGTTTTAATTATTATTATGTCATTATTCATCATATTTTGATTTCTGCTTCAGTCGCACTAACTGCCACGTCTGCGGGAAGACGTAAGGCAGGTCGAGGTGCGTTGTGATGGCCTCATTTCATGTTTTAATTATTATTATGTCATTATTCATCATATTTTGATTTCTGCTTCAGTCGCACTAACTGCCACGTCTGCGGGGAAGACATAAGGCAGGTCGAGGTGCGTTGTGATGGCCTCATTTCATGTTTTAATTATTGTTATGTCATTATTCATCATATTTTGATTTCTGCTTCGGTCGCACTAACTGCCACGTCTGCGGGAAGACATAAGGCAGGTCGAGGTGCGTTGTGATAGCCCCATTTCATGTTTTAATTATTATTATGTCATTATTCATCATATTTTGATTTCTGCTTCAGTCGCACTATACCACGTCAGGAAGACGTAAGGCAGGTCGAGGTGCGTTGTGATGGCCTCATTTCATGTTTTAATTATTATTATGTCATTATTCATCATATTTTGATTTCTGCTTCAGTCGCACTAACTGCCACGTCTGCGGGAAGACATAAGGCAGGTCGAGGTGCGTTGTGATGGCCTCATTTCATGTTTTAATTATTATTATGTCATTATTCATCATATTTTGATTTCTGCTTTAGTCGCACTAACTGCCACGTCTGCGGGAAGACATAAGGCAGGTCGAGGTGCGTTGTGATGGCCTCATTTCATGTTTTAATTATTATTATGTCATTATTCATCATATTTTGATTTCTGCTTTAGTCGCACTAACTGCCACGTCTGCGGGAAGACATAAGGCAGGTCGAGGTTAACATTGTGATGGCCCCATTTCATGTTTAATTATTATTATGTCATTATTCATCATATTTTGATTTCTGCTTCAGTCGCACTAACTGCCACGTCTGCGGGAAGACGTAAAGGCAGGTCGAGGTGCGTTGTGATGGCATCATTTCATGTTTTAATTATTATTATGTCATTATTCATCATATTTTGATTTCTGCTTCAGTCGCACTAACTGCCACGTCTGCGGGAAGACGTAAGGCAGGTCGAGGTGCGTTGTGATAGCCCCATTTCATGTTTTTAATTATTATTATGTCATTATTCATCATATTTGATTTCTGCTTCAGTCGCACTAACTGCCACGTCTGCGGGAAGACGTAAGGCAGGTCGAGGTGCGTTGTGATGGCCTCATTTCATGTTTTAATTATTATTATGTCATTATTCATCATATTTGCAGTTTCTGCTTCAGTCGCACTAACTGCCACGTCTGCGGGGAAGACATAAGGCAGGTCGAGGTGCATTGTGATGGCCTCATTTCATGTTTTAATTATTATTATGTCATTATTCATCATATTTTTGATTTCTGCTTCAGTCGCACTAACTGCCACGTCTGCGGGAAGACATAAGGCAGGTCGAGGTGCGTTGTGATGGCCCCATTTCGTGTTTTTTAATTATTATTATGTCATTATTCATCATATTTTGATTTCTGCTTCAGTCGCACTAACTGCCACGTCTGCGGGAAGACGTAAGGCAGGTCGAGGTGCGTGTGATGGCCTCATTTCATGTTTTAATTTATTATTATGTCATTATTCATCATATTTTGATTTCTGCTTCAGTCGCACTAACTGCCACGTCTGCGGGGAAGACATAAGGCAGGTCGAGAGTGCGTTGTGATGGCCTCATTTCATGTTTTAATTATTATTATGTCATTATTCATCATATTTTGATTTCTGCTTCAGTCGCACTAACTGCCACGTCTGCGGGAAGACATAAGGCAGGTCGAGGTGCGTTGTGATGGCCCCATTTCATGTTTTAATTATTATTATGTCATTATTCATCATATTTTGATTTCTGCTTCAGTCGCACTAACTGCCACGTCTGCGGGAAGACGTAAGGCAGGTCGAGGTGCCATTGTGATGGCCTCATTTCGTATTGTTTTAATTATTATTATGTCATTATTCATCATATTTTGATTTCTGCTTCAGTCGCACTAACTGCCACGTCTGCGGGAAGACATAAGGCAGGTCGAGGTGCGTTGTGATGGCCTCATTTCATGTTTTAATTATTATTATGTCATTATTCATCATATTTTTGATTTCTGCTTTAGTCGCACTAACTGCCACGTCTGCGGGAAGACATAAGGCAGGTCGAGGTGCGTTGTGATGGCCTCATTTCATGTTTTAATTATTATTCATGTCATTATTCATCATATTTTGATTTCTGCTTTAGTCGCACTAACTGCCACGTCTGCGGGAAGACATAAGGCAGGTCGAGGTGCGTTGTGATGGCCTCATTTCATGTTTTAATTATTATTATGTCATTATTCATCATATTTTGATTTCTGCTTCAGTCGCACTAACTGCCACGTCTGCGGGAAGACATAAGGCAGGTCGAGGTGCGTTGTGATGGCCTCATTTCATGTTTTAATTATTATTATGTCATTATTCATCATATTTTTGATTCTGCTTTAGTCGCACTAACTGCCACGTCTGCGGGAAGACATAAGGCAGGTCGAGGTGCGTTGTGATGGCCTCATTTCATGTTTTAATTATTATTATGTCATTATTCATCATATTTTGATTTCTGCTTCAGTCGCACTAACTGCCACGTCTGCGGGAAGACATAAGGCAGGTCGAGGTGCGGTTGTGATGTAAGCCTCATTTCATGTTTTAATTATTATTATGTCATTATTCATCATATTTTGATTTCTGCTTCAGTCGCACTAACTGCCACGTCTGCGGGAAGACATAAGGCAGGTCGAGGTGCGTTGTGATGGCCTCATTTCATGTTTTAATTATTATTATGTCATTATTCATCATATTTTGATTTCTGCTTTAGTCGCACTAACTGCCACGTCTGCGGGAAGACATAAGGCAGGTCGAGGTGCATTGTGATGGCCCCATTTCATGTTTTAATTATTATTATGTCATTATTCATCATATTTTGATTTCTGCTTCAGTCGCACTAACTGCCACGTCTGCGGGAAGACATAAGGCAGGTCTAGGTGCGTTGTGATGGCCTCATTTCATGTTTTAATTATTATGTCATTATTCATCATATTTTGATTTCTGCTTTAGTCGCACTAACTGCCACGTCTGCGGGAAGACATAAGGCAGGTCGAGGTGCGTTGTGATGGCCCCATTTCATGTTTTAATTATTATTATGTCATTATTCATCATATTTTGATTTCTGCTTCAATCCTGCTACCACGTCTGCGGGAAGACATAAGGCAGGTCGAGGTGCGTTATGATGGCCTCATTTCATGTTTTAATTATTATTATGTCATTATTCATCATATTTTTGATTTCTGCTTCAGTCGCACTAACTGCCACGTCTGCGGGAAGACATAAGGCAGGTCGAGGTGCGTTGTGATGGCCTCATTTCATGTTTTAATTATTATTATGTCATTATTCATCATATTTTGATTTCTGCTTTAGTCGCACTAACTGCCACCCGTCTGCGGGAAGACATAAGGCAGGTCGAGGTGCGTTGTGATGGCCTCATTTCATGTTTTAATTATTATTATGTCATTATTCATCATATTTTGATTTCTGCTTCAGTCGCACTAACTGCCACGTCTGCGGGAAGACATAAGGCAGGTCGAGGTGCGTTGTGATGGCCTCATTTCATGTTTTAATTATTATTATGTCATTATTCATCATATTTTGATTTCTGCTTCAGTCGCACTAACTGCCACGTCTGCGGGAAGACATAAGGCAGGTCGAGGTGCGTTGTGATGGCCTCATTTCATGTTTTAATTATTATTATGTCATTATTCATCCTTATTTTGATTTCTGCTTTAGTCGCACTAACTGCCACGTCTGCGGAAGACATAAGGCAGGTCTAGGTGCATTGTGATGGCCTCATTTCATGTTTTAATTATTATTATGTCATTATTCATCATATTTTGATTTCTGCTTTAGTCGCACTAACTGCCACGTCTGCGGAAGACATAAGGCAGGTCGAGGTGCGTTGTGATGGCCTCATTTCATGTTTTAATTATTATTATGTCATTATTCATCATATTTTGATTTCTGCTTCAGTCGCACTAACTGCCACGTCTGCGGGAAGACATAAGGCAGGTCTAGGTGCGTTGTGATGGCCTCATTTCATGTTTTAATTATTATTATGTCATTATTCATCATATTTTGATTTCTGCTTTAGTCGCACTAACTGCCACGTCTGCGGGAAGACATAAGGCAGGTCAGTGCGTTGTGATGGCCTCATTTCATGTTTTAATTATTATTATGTCATTATTCATCATATTTTGATTTCTGCTTTAGTCGCACTAACTGCCACGTCTGCAGGAAGACATAAGGCAGGTCGAGGTGCGTTATGATATAGCCTCATTTCATGTTTTAATTATTATTATGTCATTATTCATCATATTTTGATTTCTGCTTCAGTCGCACTAACTGCCACGTCTGCGGGAAGACATAAGGCAGGTCGAGGTGCGTTGTGATGGCCTCATTTCATGTTTTAATTATTATTATGTCATTATTCATCATATTTTTGATTTCTGCTTTAGTCGCACTAACTGCCACGTCTGCGGGAAGACATAAGGCAGGTCTAGGTGCGTTGTGATGGCCTCATTTCATGTTTTAATTATTATTATGTCATTATTCATCATATTTTGATTTCTGCTTTAGTCGCACTAACTGCCACGTCTGCGGAGAAGACATAAGGCAGGTCGAGATGCGTTGTGATGGCCTCATTTCATGTTTTAATTATTATTATGTCATTATTCATCATATTTTGATTTCTGCTTCAGTCGCACTAACTGCCACGTCTGCGGGAAGACATAAGGCAGGTCTAGGTGCGTTGTGATGGCCTCATTTCATGTTTTAATTATTATTATGTCATTATTCATCATATTTTGATTTCTGCTTTAGTCGCACTAACTGCCACGTCTGCGGGAAGACATAAGGCAGGTCGAGGTGCGTTGTGATGGCCTCATTTCATGTTTTAATTATTATTATGTCATTATTCATCATATTTTGATTTCTGCTTTAGTCGCACTAACTGCCACGTCTGCGGGAAGACATAAGGCAGGTCGAGGTGCGTTTGTGATGGCCTCATTTCATGTTTTAATTATTATTATGTCATTATTCATCATATTTTGATTTCTGCTTTAGTCGCACTAACTGCCACGTCTGCGGGAAGACATAAGGCAGGTCGAGGTGCGTTGTGATGGCCTCATTTCATGTTTTAATTATTATTATGTCATTATTCATCATATTTTGATTTCTGCTTCAGTCGCACTAACTGCCACGTCTGCGGGAAGACATAAGGCAGGTCGAGGTGCGTTGTGATGAAAGCCTCATTTCATGTTTTAATTATTATTATGTCATTATTCATCATATTTTGATTTCTGCTTTAGTCGCACTATCTGCCACGTCTGCGGGAAGACATAAGGCAGGTCTAGGTGCGTTGTGATGGCCTCATTTCATGTTTTAATTATTATTATGTCATTATTCATCATATTTTGATTTCTGCTTCAGTCGCACTAACTGCCACGTCTGCGGGAAGACATAAGGCAGGTCGAGGTGCGTTGTGATGGCCTCATTTCATGTTTTAATTATTATTATGTCATTATTCATCATATTTTGATTTCTGCTTCAGTCGCACTAACTGCCACGTCTGCGGGAAGACATAAGGCAGGTCTAGGTGCGTTGTGATGGCCTCATTTCATGTTTTAATTATTATTATGTCATTATTCATCATATTTTGATTTCTGCTTTAGTCGCACTAACTGCCACGTCTGCGGGAAGACATAAGGCAGGTCTAGGTGCGTTGTGATGGCCTCATTTCATGTTTTAATTATTATTATGTCATTATTCATCATATTTTGATTTCTGCTTCAGTCGCACTAACTGCCACGTCTGCGGGAAGACATAAGGCAGGTCTAGGTGCGTTGTGATGGCCTCATTTCATGTTTTAATTATTATTATGTCATTATTCATCATATTTTGATTTCTGCTTTAGTCGCACTAACTGCCACGTCTGCGGGAAGACATAAGGCAGGTCTAGGTGCGTTGTGATGGCCTCATTTCATGTTTTAATTATTATTATGTCATTATTCATCATATTTTGATTTCTGCTTTAGTCGCACTAACTGCCACGTCTGCGGGAAGACATAAGGCAGGTCGAGGTGCGTTGTGATGGCCTCATTTCATGTTTTAATTATTATTATGTCATTATTCATCATATTTTGATTTCTGCTTCAGTCGCACTAACTGCCACGTCTGCGGGAAGACATAAGGCAGGTCGAGGTGCGTTGTGATGGCCTCATTTCATGTTTTAATTATTATTATGTCATTATTCATCATATTTTGATTTCTGCTTCAGTCGCACTAACTGCCACGTCTGCGGGAAGACATAAGGCAGGTCTAGGTGCGTTGTGATGGCCTCATTTCATGTTTTAATTATTATTATGTCATTATTCATCATATTTTGATTTCTGCTTTAGTCGCACTAACTGCCACGTCTGCGGGGAAGACATAAGGCAGGTCGAGGTGCGTTGTGATGGCCTCATTTCATGTTTTAATTATTATTATGTCATTATTCATCATATTTTGATTTCTGCTTCAGTCGCACTAACTGCCACGTCTGCGGGAAGACATAAGGCAGGTCGAGGTGCGTTGTGATGGCCTCATTTCATGTTTTAATTATTATTATGTCATTATTCATCATATTTTGATTTCTGCTTCAGTCGCACTAACTGCCACGTCTGCGGGGAAGACATAAGGCAGGTCTAGGTGCATTGTGATGGCCTCATTTCATGTTTTAATTATTATTATGTCATTATTCATCATATTTGATTTCTGCTTTAGTCGCACTAACTGCCACGTCTGCGGGGAAGACATAAGGCAGGTCGAGGTGCGTTGTGATGGCCTCATTTCATGTTTTAATTATTATTATGTCATTATTCATCCTTATTTTGATTTCTGCTTTAGTCGCACTAACTGCCACGTCTGCGGGGAAGACATAAGGCAGGTCGAGTTAGCGTTGTGATGGCCTCATTTCATGTTTTAATTATTATTATGTCATTATTCATCATATTTTGATTTCTGCTTTAGTCGCACCTAACTGCCACGTCTGCGGGGGAACATAAGGCAGGTCGAGGTGCGTTGTGATGGCCTCATTTTCATGTTTTAATTATTATTATGTCATTATTCATCATATTTTGATTTCTGCTTTAGTCGCACTAACTGCCACGTCTGCGGGGAAGACATAAGGCAGGTCGAGGTGCGTTGTGATGGCCTCATTTCATGTTTTAATTATTATTATGTCATTATTCATCATATTTTGATTTCTGCTTTAGTCGCACTACCTGCCACGTCTGCGGGAAGACATAAGGCAGGTCGAGGTGCGTTGTGATGGCCTCATTTCATGTTTTTAATTATTATTATAATCATTATTCATCATATTTTGATTTCTGCTTTAGTCGCACTAACTGCCACGTCTGCGGGAAGACATAAGGCAGGTCGAGGTGCGTTGTGATGGCCTCATTTCATGTTTTAATTATTATTATGTCATTATTCATCATATTTGATTTCTGCTTTAGTCGCACTAACTGCCACGTCTGCGGGAAGACATAAGGCAGGTCGAGGTGCGTTGTGATGGCCTCATTTCATGTTTTAATTATTATTATGTCATTATTCATCATATTTTGATTTCTGCTTTAGTCGCACTACCTGCCACGTCTGCGGGAAGACATAAGGCGGGTCGAGGTGCGTTGTATTAAGCCTCATTTCATGTTTTAATTATTATTATGTCATTATTCATCATATTTGATTTCTGCTTCAGTCGCACTAACTGCCACGTCTGCGGGGAAGACATAAGGCAGGTCGAGGTGCGTTGTGATGGCCTCATTTCATGTTTTAATTATTATTATGTCATTATTCATCATATTTTGATTTCTGCTTTAGTCGCACTAACTGCCACGTCTGCGGGGAAGACATAAGGCAGGTCGAGGTGCGTTGTGATGGCCTCATTTCATGTTTTAATTATTATTATGTCATTATTCATCATATTTTGATTTCTGCTTTAGTCGCACTAACTGCCACGTCTGCGGGAAGACATAAGGCAGGTCGAGGAATTGCGGTGTGATGGCCTCATTTTCATGTTTAATTATTATTATGTCATTATTCATCCCTTATTTTGATTTCTGCTTTAGTCGCACTAACTGCCACGTCTGCGGGAAGACATAAGGCAGGTCGAGGTGCGTTGTGATGGCCTCATTTCATGTTTTAATTATTATTATGTCATTATTCATCATATTTTGATTTCTGCTTTAGTCGCACTAACTGCCACGTCTGCGGGAAGACATAAAGGCAGGTCGAGGTGCGTTGTGATGGCCTCATTTCATGTTTTAATTATTATTATGTCATTATTCATCATATTTTGATTTCTGCTTTAGTCGCACTAACTGCCACGTCTGCGGGAAGACATAAGGCAGGTCGAGGAGTGCGTTGTGATGGCCTCATTTCATGTTTTAATTATTATTATGTCATTATTCATCATATTTTGATTTCTGCTTTAGTCGCACTAACTGCCACGTCTGCGGGGAAGACATAAGGCAGGTCGAGGTGCGTTGTGATGGCCTCATTTCATGTTTTAATTATTATTATGTCATTATTCATCATATTTTGATTTCTGCTTTAGTCGCACTAACTGCCACGTCTGCGGGAAGACATAAGGCAGGTCGAGGTGCGTTGTGATGGCCTCATTTCATGTTTTAATTATTATTATGTCATTATTCATCATATTTTGATTTCTGCTTTAGTCGCACTAACTGCCACGTCTGCGGGAAGACATAAGGCAGGTCGAGGTGCGTTGTGATGGCCTCATTTCATGTTTTAATTATTATTATGTCATTATTCATCATATTTTGATTTCTGCTTTAGTCGCACTAACTGCCACGTCTGCGGGAAGACATAAAGCGAGTCTAGGTGCGTTGTGATGGCCTCATTTCATGTTTTAATTATTATTATGTCATTATTCATCATATTTTGATTTCTGCTTTAGTCACCTTAACTGCCACGTCTGCGGGAAGACATAAGGCAGGTCGAGGATGCGTTGTGATGGCCTCATTTCATGTTTTAATTATTATTATGTCATTATTCATCATATTTTGATTTCTGCTTTAGTCGCACTAACTGCCACGTCTGCGGGAGAAGACATAAGGCAGGTCGAGGTGCGTTGTGATGGCCTCATTTCATGTTTTAATTATTATTATGTCATTATTCATCATATTTTGATTTCTGCTTTAGTCGCACTAACTGCCACGTCTGCGGGAAGACATAAGGCAGGTCGAGGTGCGTTGTGATGGCCTCATTTCATGTTTTAATTATTATTATGTCATTATTCATCATATTTTGATTTCTGCTTCAGTCGCACTAACTGCCACGTCTGCGGGAAGACATAAGGCAGGTCGAGGTGCGTTGTGATGGCCTCATTTCATGTTTTAATTATTATTATGTCATTATTCATCATATTTTTGATTTCTGCTTTAGTCGCACTAACTGCCACGTCTGCGGGAAGACATAAGGCAGGTCGAGGTGCGTTGTGATAGCCTCATTTCATGTTTTAATTATTATTATGTCATTATTCATCATATTTTGATTTCTGCTTTAGTCGCACTAACTGCCACGTCTGCGGGGAAGACATAAGGCAGGTCGAGGTGCGTTGTGATGGCCTCATTTCATGTTTTAATTATTATTATGTCATTATTCATCATATTTTGATTTCTGCTTCAGTCGCACTAACTGCCACGTCTGCGGGAAGACATAAGGCAGGTCGAGGTGCGTTGTGATGGCCTCATTTCATGTTTTAATTATTATTATGTCATTATTCATCATATTTTGATTTCTGCTTTAGTCGCACTAACTGCCACGTCTGCGGGAAGACATAAGGCAGGTCGAGGTGCGTTGTGATGGCCTCATTTCATGTTTTAATTATTATTATGTCATTATTCATCATATTTTGATTTCTGCTTTAGTCGCACTAACTGCCACGTCTGCGGGAAGACATAAGGCAGGTCGAGGTGCGTTGTGATGGCCTCATTTCATGTTTTAATTATTATTATGTCATTATTCATCATATTTTGATTTCTGCTTCAGTCGCACTAACTGCCACGTCTGCGGGAAGACATAAGGCAGGTCGAGGTGCGTTGTGATGGCCTCATTTCATGTTTTAATTATTATTATGTCATTATTCATCATATTTTGATTTCTGCTTTAGTCGCACTAACTGCCACGTCTGCGGGAAGACATAAGGAGCGGGTCAGGGTGCGTTGTGATGGCCTCATTTCATGTTTTAATTATTTATTATGTCATTATTCATCATATTTTTGATTTCTTGCTTCAGTCGCACTAACTGCCACGTCTGCGGGAAGACATAAGGCAGGTCTAGGTGCGTTGTGATGGCCTCATTTCATGTTTTAATTATTATTATGTCATTATTCATCATATTTTGATTTCTGCTTTAGTCGCACTAACTGCCACGTCTGCGGGAAGACATAAGGCAGGTCGAGGTGCACAGCGTTGTGATGGCCTCATTTCATGTTTTAATTATTATTATGTCATTATTCATCATATTTTGATTTCTGCTTCAGTCGCACTAACTGCCACGTCTGCGGGAAGACATAAGGCAGGTCTAGGTGCGTTGTGATGGCCTCATTTCATGTTTTAATTATTATTATGTCATTATTCATCATATTTTGATTTCTGCTTTAGTCGCACTAACTGCCACGTCTGCGGGAAGCTAAGGCAGGTCGAGGTGCGTTGTGATGGCCTCATTTCATGTTTTAATTATTATTATGTCATTATTCATCATATTTTGATTTCTGCTTTAGTCGCACTAACTGCCACGTCTGCGGGAAGACATAAGGCAGGTCGAGGTGCGTTGTGATGGCCTCATTTCATGTTTTAATTATTATTATGTCATTATTCATCATATTTTGATTTCTGCTTTAGTCGCACTAACTGCCACGTCTGCGGGAAGACATAAGGCAGGTCGAGGTGCGTTGTGATGGCCTCTGCATTTCATGTTTTAATTATTATTATGTCATTATTCATCATATTTTGATTTCTGCTTTAGTCGCACTAACTGCCACGTCTGCGAGGAAGACATAAGGCAGGTCGGGTGCCCGTTGTGATGGCCTCATTTCATGTTTTAATTATTATTATGTCATTATTCATCATATTTTGATTTCTGCTTTAGTCGCACTAACTGCCACGTCTGCGGGAAGACATAAGGCAGGTCAGTGCGTTGTGATGGCCTCATTTCATGTTTTAATTATTATTATGTCATTATTCATCATATTTTGATTTCTGCTTTAGTCGCACTAACTGCCACGTCTGCGGGGAAAGACATAAGGCAGGTCGAGGTGCGTTGTGATGGCCTCATTTCATGTTTTAATTATTATTATGTCATTATTCATCATATTTGATTTCTGCTTTAGTCGCACTAACTGCCACGTCTGCAGGAAGACATAAGGCAGGTCGAGGTGCGTTGTGATGGCCTCATTTCATGTTTTTAATTATTATTATGTCATTATTCATCATATTTTGATTTCTGCTTTAGTCGCACTAACTGCCACGTCTGCGGGAAGACATAAGGCAGGTCGAGGTGCGTTGTGATGGCCTCATTTCATGTTTTATTATTATTATGTCATTATTCATCATATTTTGATTTCTGCTTCAGTCGCACTAACTGCCACGTCTGCGGGAAGACATAAGGCAGGTCGAGGTGCGTTGTGATGGCCTCATTTCATGTTTTAATTATTATTATGTCATTATTCATCATATTTTGATTTCTGCTTCAGTCGCACTAACTGCCACGTCTGCGGGAAGACATAAGGCAGGTCTAGGTGCGTTGTGATGGCCTCATTTCATGTTTTAATTATTATTATGTCATTATTCATCATATTTTGATTTCTGCTTTAGTCGCACTAACTGCCACGTCTGCGGGGAAGACATAAGGCAGGTCGAGGTGCGTTGTGATGGCCTCATTTCATGTTTTAATTATTATTATGGCATTATTCATCATATTTTGATTTCTGCTTTAGTCGCACTAACTGCCACGTCTGCGGGAAGACATAAGGCAGGTCGAGGTGCGTTGTGATGGCCTCATTTTCATGTTTTAATTATTATTATGTCATTATTCATCATATTTTGATTTCTGCTTCAGTCGCACTAACTGCCACGTCTGCGGGAAGACATAAGGCAGGTCGAGGTGCGTTGTGATGGCCTCATTTCATGTTTTAATTATTATTATGTCATTATTCATCATATTTTGATTTCTGCTTCAGTCGCACTAACTGCCACGTCTGCGGGAAGACATAAGGCAGGTCGAGGTGCTTTGTGATGGCCTCATTTCATGTTTTAATTATTATTATGTCATTATTCATCATATTTTGATTTCTGCTTCAGTCGCACTAACTGCCACGTCTGCGGGAAGACATAAGGCAGGTCGAGGTGCGTTGTGATGGCCTCATTTCATGTTTTAATTATTATTATGTCATTATTCATCATATTTTGATTTCTGCTTCAGTCGCACTAACTGCCACGTCTGCGGGAAGACATAAAATGGAGTCGAGGTGCGTTGTGATGGCCTCATTTCATGTTTTAATTATTATTATGGCATTATTCATCATATTTTGATTTCTGCTTTAGTCGCACTAACTGCCACGTCTGCGGGAGAAAGTAAGGCAGGTCGAGGTGCGTTGTGATGGCCTCATTTCATGTTTTAAGGTATTATTATTATGTCATTATTCATCATATTTTGATTTCTGCTTCAGTCGCACTAACTGCCACGTCTGCGGGAAGACATAAGGCGAGTCTAGGTGCGTTGTTATGGCCTCATTTCATGTTTTAATTATTATTATGTCATTATTCATCATATTTTGATTTCTGCTTTAGTCGCACTAACTGCCACGTCTGCGGGAAGACATAAGGCAGGTCGAGGTGCGTTGTGATGGCCTCATTTCATGTTTTAATTATTATTATGTCATTATTCATCATATTTTGATTTCTGCTTCAGTCGCACTAACTGCCACGTCTGCGGGAAGACATAAGGCAGGTCGAGGTGCGTTGTGATGGCCTCATTTCATGTTTTAATTATTATTATGTCATTATTCATCATATTTTGATTTCTGCTTTAGTCGCACTACCTGCCACGTCTGCGGGAAGACATAAGGCAGGTCTAGGTGCGTTGTTATGGCCTCATTTCATGTTTTAATTATTATTATGTCATTATTCATCATATTTGATTTCTGCTTTAGTCGCACTAACTGCCACGTCTGCGGGAAGACATAAGGCAGGTCGAGGTGCGTTGTGATAGCCTCATTTCATGTTTTAATTATTATTATGGCATTATTCATCATATTTTGATTTCTGCTTTAGTCGCACTATCTGCCACGTCTGCGGGAAGACATAAGGCAGGTCGAGGTGCGTTGTGATGGCCTCATTTCATGTTTTAATTATTATTATGGCATTATTCATCATATTTTGATTTCTGCTTCAGTCGCACTAACTGCCACGTCTGCGGGAAGACATAAGGCAGGTCGAGGTGCGTTGTGATGGCCTCATTTCTGTTTTAATTATTATTATGTCATTATTCATCATATTTTGATTTCTGCTTTAGTCGCACTACCTGCCACGTCTGCGGGGGAAGACATAAAGCAGGTCGAGGTGCGTTGTGATGGCCTCATTTCATGTTTTAATTATTATTATGGCATTATTCATCATATTTTGATTTCTGCTTTAGTCGCACTAACTGCCACGTCTGCGGGAAGACATAAGGCAGGTCGAGGTGCGTTGTGATGGCCTCATTTCATGTTTTAATTATTATTATGTCATTATTCATCATATTTTGATTTCTGCTTTAGTCGCACTAACTGCCACGTCTGCGGAAGACATAAGGCAGGTCGAGGTGCGTTGTGATGGCCTCATTTCATGTTTTAATTATTATTATGGCATTATTCATCATATTTTGATTTCTGCTTTAGTCGCACTATCTGCCACGTCTGCGGGAAGACATAAGGCAGGTCGGGTGCTATTGATGGCCTCATTTCATGTTTTAATTATTATTATGGCATTATTCATCATATTTTGATTTCTGCTTCAGTCGCACTAACTGCCACGTCTGCGGGAAGACATAAGGCAGGTCGAGGTGCGTTGTGATGGCCTCATTTCATGTTTTAATTATTATTATGTCATTATTCATCATATTTTGATTTCTGCTTTAGTCGCACTACCACGTCTGCGGGAAGACATAAGGCAGGTCGAGGTGCGTTGTGATGGCCTCATTTCATGTTTTAATTATTATTATGGCATTATTCATCATATTTTGATTTCTGCTTTAGTCGCACTAACTGCCACGTCTGCGGGGAAGACATAAGGCAGGTCGAGGTGCGTTGTGATGGCCTCATTTCATGTTTTAATTATTATTATGTCATTATTCATCATATTTTTGATTTCTGCTTTAGTCGCACTAACTGCCACGTCTGCGGGAAGACATAAGGCAGGTCGAGGTGCGTTGTGATGGCCTCATTTCATGTTTTAATTATTATTATGGCATTATTCATCATATTTTGATTTCTGCTTTAGTCGCACTAACTGCCACGTCTGCGGAAGACATAAGGCAGGTCGAGTGCGTTGTGATGGCCTCATTTCATGTTTTAATTATTATTATGTCATTATTCATCATATTTTGATTTCTGCTTCAGTCGCACTAACTGCCACGTCTGCGGGAAGACATAAGGCAGGTCGAGGTGCGTTGTGATGGCCTCATTTCATGTTTTAATTATTATTATGTCATTATTCATCATATTTTGATTTCTGCTTCAGTCGCACTAACTGCCACGTCTGCGGGAAGACATAAGGCAGGTCGAGGTGCGTTGTGATGGCCTCATTTCATGTTTTAATTATTATTATGTCATTATTCATCATATTTTGATTTCTGCTTCAGTCGCACTAACTGCCACGTCTGCGGGGAAGACATAAGGCAGGTCCAGGAGGTGATGTGATGGCCTCATTTCATGTTTTAATTATTATTATGGTATTCATCATATTTTGATTTCTGCTTCAGTCGCACTAACTGCCACGTCTGCCGGGAAGACATAAGGCAGGTCCAGGTGCGTTGTGATGGCCTCATTTCATGTTTTAATTATTATTATGTCATTATTCATCATATTTTGATTTCTGCTTCAGTCGCACTAACTGCCACGTCTGCGGGAAGACATAAGGCGGGTCGAGGTGCGGTGTGATGGCCTCATTTCATGTTTTAATTATTATTATGTCATTATTCATCATATTTTGATTTCTGCTTTAGTCGCACTAACTTCCACGTCTGCGGGAAGACATAAGGCAGGTCGAGGTGCGTTGTGATGGCCTCATTTCATGTTTTAATTATTATTATGTCATTATTCATCATATTTTGATTTCTGCTTTAGTCGCACTAACTGCCACGTCTGCGGGAAGACATAAGGCAGGTCGAGGTGCGTTGTGATGGCCTCATTTCATGTTTTAATTATTATTATGTCATTATTCATCATATTTTGATTTCTGCTTTAGTCGCACTAACTTCCACGTCTGCGGGAAGACATAAGGCAGGTCGAGGTGCGTTGTGATGGCCTCATTTCATGTTTTAATTATTATTATGTCATTATTCATCATATTTTGATTTCTGCTTTAGTCGCACTAACTGCCACGTCTGCGGGGAAGACATAAGGCAGGTCGAGGTGCGTTGTGATGGCCTCATTTCATGTTTTAATTATTATTATGTCATTATTCATCATATTTTGATTTCTGCTTTAGTCGCACTAACTGCCACGTCTGCGGGAAGACATAAGGCAGGTCGAGGTGCGTTGTGATGGCTATCATTTCATGTTTTAATTATTATTATGTCATTATTCATCACTATTTTGATTTCTGCTGATCGCACTAACTGCCACGTCTGCGGGAAGACATAAGGCAGGTCGAGGTGCGTTGTGATGGCCTCATTTCTATGTTTTAATTATTATTATGTCATTATTCATCATATTTTGATTTCTGCTTTAGTCGCACTAACTGCCACGTCTGCGGGAAGACATAAAAAAGGCAGGTCGGGAATTCCAGTTGCGTTGTGATGGCCTCATTTCATGTTTTAATTATTATTATGTCATTATTCATCATATTTTAGTTTATTTTAGTCGCACTAACTGCCACATCTGCGGGAAGACATAAGGCAGGTCGGGGTGCCCCGTTGTGATGGCCTCATTTCATGTTTTAATTATTATTATGTCATTATTCATCATATTTTGATTTCTGCTTTAGTCGCACTAACTGCCACGTCTGCGGGAAGACATAAGGCAGGTCGAGGGTGCGTTGTGATGGCCTCATTTCATGTTTTAATTATTATTATGTCATTATTCATCATATTTTGATTTCTGCTTTAGTCGCACTAACTGCCACGTCTGCGGGAAGACATAAGGCAGGTCGAGTTGCGTTGTGATGGCCTCGACTTTCATGTTTTGAGCTATTATTATGTCATTATTCATCATATTTTGATTTCTGCTTTAGTCGCACTAACTGCCACGTCTGCGGGAAGACATAAGGCAGGTCGAGGTGCGTTGTGATGGCCTCATTTCATGTTTTAATTATTATTATGTCATTATTCATCATATTTTGATTTCTGCTTCAGTCGCACTAACTGCCACGTCTGCGGGAAGACATAAGGCAGGTCGAGGTGCGTTGTGATGGCCTCATTTCATGTTTTAATTATTATTATGTCATTATTCATCATATTTTGATTTCTGCTTCCAGTCGCACTAACTGCCACGTCTGCGGGAAGACATAAGGCAGGTCAGGTGCGTTGTGATGGCCTCATTTCATGTTTTAATTATTATTATGTCATTATTCATCATATTTTTGATTTCTGCTTCAGTCACACTAACTGCCACGTCTGCGGGAAGACATAAGGCAGGTCGAGGTGCGTTGTGATGGCCTCATTTCATGTTTTAATTATTATTATGTCATTATTCATCATATTTTGATTTCTGCTTCCAATTTGCCACTAACTTCACGTCTGCGGAAGACATAAGGCAGGTCGAGGTGCGTTGTGATGGCCTCATTTCATGTTTTAATTATTATTATGTCATTATTCATCATATTTTGATTTCTGCTTTAGTCGCACTAACTGCCACGTCTGCGGGAAGACATAAGGCAGGTCGAGGTGCGTTGTGATGGCCTCATTTCATGTTTTAATTATTATTATGTCATTATTCATCATATTTTGATTTCTGCTTTAGTCGCACTAACTTCCACGTCTGCGGGAAGACATAAGGCAGGTCGAGGTGCGTTGTGATGGCCTCATTTCATGTTTTAATTATTATTATGTCATTATTCATCATATTTTGATTTCTGCTTTAGTCGCACTAACTGCCACGTCTGCGGGAAGACATAAGGCAGGTCGAGGTGCGTTGTGATGGCCTCATTTCATGTTTTAATTATTATTATGTCATTATTCATCATATTTTTGATTTCTGCTTTAGTCGCACTAACTGCCACGTCTGCGGGAAGACATAAGGCAGGTCGAGGTGCGTTGTGATGGCCTCATTTCATGTTTTAATTATTATTATGTCATTATTCATCGTAATTTTTGCGTTTCTGCTTTAGTCGCACTAACTGCCACGTCTGCGGGAGAAGACATAAGGCAGGTCGAGGTGCGTTGTGATAGCCTCATTTCATGTTTTAATTATTATTATGTCATTATTCATCATATTTTGATTCTGCTTTAGTCGCACTAACTGCCACGTCTGCGGAAGACATAAGGCAGGTCGAGGTGCGTTGTGATAGCCTCATTTCATGTTTTAATTATTATTATGTCATTATTCATCATATTTTGATTTCTGCTTTAGTCGCACTAACTGCCACGTCTGCGGGAAAGCATAAGGCAGGTCGAGGTGCGTTGTGATGGCCTCATTTCATGTTTTAATTATTATTATGTCATTATTCATCATATTTTGATTTCTGCTTTAGTCTTTTCTTTGCCACGTCTGCGGGAAGACATAAGGCAGGTCCAGGTGCGTTGTGATGGCCTCATTTCATGTTTTAATTATTATTATGTCATTATTCATCATATTTTGATTTCTGCTTTAATTGCACTAACTGCCACGTCTGCGGGGAAGACATAAGGCAGGTCGAGGTGCGTTGTGATGGCCTCATTTCATGTTTTAATTATTATGTCATTATTCATCATATTTTGATTTCTGCTTTAGTCGCACTAACTGCCACGTCTGCGGGAAGACATAAGGCAGGTCGAGGTGCCGCGTTGTGATGGCCTCATTTCATGTTTTAATTATTATTATGTCATTATTCATCATATTTTGATTTCTGCTTCAGTCACACTAACTGCCACGTCTGCGGGAAGACATAAGGCAGGTCGAGGTGCGTTGTGATGAAAAGCGCATTTCATGTTTTAATTATTATTATGTCATTATTCATCATATTTTGATTTCTGCTTCAGTCGCACTAACTGCCACGTCTGCGGGAAGACATAAGGCAGGTCGAGGTGCGTTGTGATGGCCCTCATTTCATGTTTTAATTATTATTATGTCATTATTCATCATATTTTGATTTCTGCTTTAGTCGCACTAACTGCCACGTCACGGGAAAGACATAAGGCAGGTCGAGTGCGTTGTGATGGCCTCATTTCATGTTTTAATTATTATTATGTCATTATTCATCATATTTTGATTTCTGCTTTAGTCGCACTAACTGCCACGTCTGCGGGAAGACATAAGGCAGGTCGAGGTGCGTTGTGATGGCCTCATTTCATGTTTTAATTATTATTATGTCATTATTCATCATATTTTGATTTCTGCTTTAGTCGCACTAACTGCCACGTCTGCGGGAAGACATAAGGCAGGTCGAGGTGCGTTGTGATGGCCTCATTTCATGTTTTAATTATTATTATGTCATTATTCATCATATTTTGATTTCTGCTTCAGTCGCACTAACTGCCACGTCTGCGGGAAGACATAAGGCAGGTCGAGGTGCGTTGTGATGGCCTCATTTCATGTTTTAATTATTATTATGGCATTTTTCATCATATTTTGATTTCTGCTTTAGTCGCACTACCTGCCACATCTGCGGGAAGACATAAGGCAGGTCGAGGTGCGTTGTGATGGCCTCATTTCATGTTTTAATTATTATTATGTCATTATTCATCATATTTTGATTTCTGCTTTAGTCGCACTAACTGCCACGTCTGCGGGAAGACATAAGGCAGGTCGAGTGCGTTGTGATGGCCTCATTTCATGTTTTAATTATTATTATGTCATTATTCATCATATTTTGATTTCTGCTTTAGTCGCACTAACTGGCCACGTCTGCGGGAAGACATAAGGCAGGTCGAGGTGCGTTGTGATAGCCTCATTTCATGTTTTAATTATTATTATGTCATTATTCATCATATTTTGATTTCTGCTTTAGTCGCACTAACTGCCACGTCTGCAGGAAGACATAAGGCAGGTCGAGGTGCGTTGTGATGGCCTCATTTCATGTTTTAATTATTATTATGTCATTATTCATCATATTTTGATTTCTGCTTTAGTCGCACTAACTTCCACGTCTGCGGGAAGACATAAGGCAGGTCGAGGTGCGTTGTGATGGCCTCATTTCATGTTTTAATTATTATTATGTCATTATTCATCATATTTTGATTTCTGCTTCAGTCGCACTAACTGCCACGTCTGCGGGAGGAAGACATAAGGCAGGTCGAGGTGCGTTGTGATGGCCTCATTTCATGTTTTAATTATTATTATGTCATTATTCATCATATTTTGATTTCTGCTTCAGTCGCACTAACTGCCACGTCTGCGGGAAGACATAAGGCAGGTCGAGGTGCGTTGTGACTGTGGCCTCATTTCATGTTTTAATTATTATTATGTCATTATTCATCATATTTTGATTTCTGCTTCAGTCGCACTAACTGCCACGTCTGCGGGAAGACATAAGGCAGGTCGAGGTGCGTTTGTGATGGCCTCATTTCATGTTTTAATTATTATTATGTCATTATTCATCATATTTTGATTTCTGCTTCAGTCGCACTAACTGCCACGTCTGCGGGAAGACATAAGGCAGGTCGAGGTGCGTTGTGATGGCCTCATTTCATGTTTAATTATTATTATGTCATTACTTCATCATATTTTGATTTCTGCTTCAGTCGCACTAACTTCCACGTCTGCGGGAAGACATAAGGCAGGTCGAGGTGCGTTGTGATGGCCTCATTTCATGTTTTAATTATTATTATGTCATTATTCATCATATTTTGATTTCTGCTTCAGTCGCACTAACTGCCACGTCTGCGGGAAGACATAAGGCAGGTCGAGGTGCGTTGTGATGGCCTCATTTCATGTTTTAATTATTATTATGTCATTATTCATCATATTTTGATTTCTGCTTCAGTCGCACTAACTTCCACGTCTGCGGGAAGACATAAGGCAGGTCGAGGTGCGTTGTGATGGCCCTCATTTCATGTTTTAATTATTATTATGTCATTATTCATCATATTTTGATTTCTGCTTCAGTCGCACTAACTGCCACGTCTGCGGGAAGACATAAGGCAGGTCGAGGTGCGTTGTGATGGCCTCATTTCATGTTTTAATTATTATTATGTCATTATTCATCATATTTTGATTTCTGCTTTAGTCGCACTAACTTCCACGTCTGCGGGAAGACATAAGGCAGGTCGAGGTGCGTTGTGATGGCCTCATTTCATGTTTTAATTATTATTATGTCATTATTCATCATATTTTGATTTCTGCTTCAGTCGCACTAACTGCCACGTCTGCGAAATGAGCAGGTCGAGGTGCGTTGTGATGGCCTCATTTCATGTTTTAATTATTATTATGTCATTATTCATCATATTTTGATTTCTGCTTCAGTCGCACTAACTTCCACGTCTGCGGGAAGACATAAGGCAGGTCGAGGTGCGTTGTGATGGCCTCATTTTCATGTTTTAATTATTATTATGTCATTATTCATCATATTTTGATTTCTGCTTTAGTCGCACTAACTGCCACGTCTGCGGGAAGACATAAGGCAGGTCGAGGGTGCGTTGTGATGGCCTCATTTCATGTTTTAATTATTATTATGTCATTATTCATCATATTTTGATTTCTGCTTCAGTCGCACTAACTGCCACGTCTGCGGGAAGACATAAGGCAGGTCGGATTGCGTTGTGATGGCCTCATTTCATGTTTTAATTATTATTATGTCATTATTCATCATATTTTGATTTCTGCTTCAGTCGCACTAACTGCCACGTCTGCGGGAAGACATAAGGCAGGTCGAGGTGCGTTGTGATGGCCTCATTTCATGTTTTAATTATTATTATGTCATTATTCATCATATTTTGATTTCTGCTTTAGTCGCACTAACTGCCACGTCTGCGGGGAAGACATAAGGCAGGTCGAGGTGCGTTGTGATGGCCTCATTTCATGTTTTAATTATTATTATGTCATTATTCATCATATTTTGATTTCTGCTTTAGTCGCACTAACTCTGCCACGTCTGCGGGGAAGACATAAGGCAGGTCGAGGTGCGTTGTGATGGCCTCATTTCATGTTTTAATTATTATTATGTCATTATTCATCATATTTTGATTTCTGCTTTAGTCGCACTAACTGCCACGTCTGCGGGAAGACATAAGGCAGGTCGAGGTGCGTTGTGATAGCCTCATTTCATGTTTTAATTATTATTATGTCATTATTCATCATATTTTGATTTCTGCTTCAGTCGCACTAACTGCCACGTCTGCGGGAAGACATAAGGCAGGTCGAGGAGTCGCGTTGTGAGGCTAGCCTCATTTCTGTTTTGTTATTATTATGTCATTATTCATCATATTTTGATTTCTGCTTCAGTCGCACTAACTGCCACGTCTGCGGGAAGACATAAGGCAGGTCGAGGTGCGTTGTGATGGCCCCATTTCATGTTTTAATTATTTTTATGTCATTTTTCATCATATTTTGATTTCTGCTTCAGTCGCACTAACTGCCACGTCTGCGGGAAGACATAAGGCAGGTCGAGGTGCGTTGTGATGGCCTCATTTCATGTTTTAATTATTATTATGTCATTATTCATCATATTTTGATTTCTGCTTCAGTCGCACTAACTGCCACGTCTGCGGGAAGACATAAGGCAGGTCGAGGTGCCTTGTGATGGCCTCATTTCATGTTTTTAATTATTATTATGTCATTATTCATCATATTTTGATTTCTGCTTCAGTCGCACTAACTGCCACGTCTGCGGGAAGACATAAGGCAGGTCGAGGTGCGTTGTGATGGCCTCATTTCATGTTTTAATTATTATTATGTCATTATTCATCATATTTTGATTTCTGCTTCAGTCGCACTAACTGCCACGTCTGCGGGAAGACATAAGGCAGGTCGAGGTGCGTTGTGATGGCCTCATTTCATGTTTTAATTATTATTATGTCATTATTCATCATATTTTGATTTCTGCTTCAGTCGCACTAACTGCCACGTCTGCGGGAAGACATAAGGCAGGTCGAGGGTGCGTTGTGATGGCCCCATTTCATGTTTTAATTATTTTTATGTCATTTTTCATCATATTTTGATTTCTGCTTCAGTCGCACTAACTGCCACGTCTGCGGGGAAGACATAAGGCAGGTCGAGGTGCGTTGTGATGGCCTCATTTCATGTTTTAATTATTATTATGTCATTATTCATCATATTTGATTTCTGCTTCAGTCGCACTAACTGCCACGTCTGCGGAAAGACATAAGGCAGGTCGAGGTGCGTTGTGATGGCCTCATTTCATGTTTTAATTATTATTATGTCATTATTCATCATATTTTGATTTCTGCTTTAGTCGCACTAACTGCCACGTCTGCGGGAAGACATGGGCAGGTCGAGTGCGATTGTGATGGCCTCATTTCATGTTTTAATTATTATTGTGGCATTATTCATCATATTTTGATTTCTGCTTTAGTCGCACTAACTGCCACGTCTGCGGGAAGACGGGCAGGTCGAGGTGCGTTGTGATGGCCTCATTTCATGTTTTAATTATTATTATGTCATTATTCATCATATTTTGATTTCTGCTTTAGTCGCACTAACTGCCACGTCTGCGGGAAGACATAAGGCAGGTCGAGGTGCGTTGTGATGGCCTCATTTCATGTTTTAATTATTATTATGGCATTATTCATCATATTTTGATTTCTGCTTTAGTCGCACTAACTGCCACGTCTGCGGGAAGACATAAGGCAGGTCAGTGCATTGTGATAGCTCATTTCATGTTTTAATTATTATTATGTCATTATTCATCATATTTTGATTTCTGCTTTAGTCGCACTAACTGCCACGTCTGCGGGAAGACATAAGGCAGGTCGAGGTGCGTTGTGATGGCCTCATTTCATGTTTTAATTATTATTATGTCATTATTCATCATATTTTGATTTCTGCTTTAGTCGCACTAACTGCCACGTCTGCGGGGAAGACATAAGGCAGGTCGAGGTGCGTTGTGATGGCCTCATTTCATGTTTTAATTATTATTATGTCATTATTCATCATATTTTGATTTCTGCTTTAGTCGCACTAACTGCCACGTCTGCGGGAAGACATAAGGCAGGTCGAGGTGCGTTGTGATGGCCTCATTTCATGTTTTAATTATTATTATGTCATTATTCATCATATTTTTGATTTCTGCTTTAGTCGCACTAACTGCCACGTCTGCGGGAAGACGTAAGGCGGTCGAGGTGCGTTGTGATGGCCTCATTTCATGTTTTAATTATTATTATGTCATTATTCATCATATTTTGATTTCTGCTTTAGTCGCACTAACTGCCACGTCTGCGGGAAGACGTAAGGCAGGTCGAGGTGCGTTGTGATGGCCTCATTTCATGTTTTAATTATTATTATGTCATTATTCATCATATTTTGATTTCTGCTTTAGTCGCACTAACTGCCACGTCTGCGGAAAGACATAAGGCGAGTCGAGGTGCGTTGTGATGGCTCCATTTTCATGTTTTAATTATTATTATGTCATTATTCATCATATTTTGATTTCTGCTTTAGTCGCACTAACTGCCACGTCTGCGGGAAGACATAAGGCAGGTCGAGGTGCGTTGTGATGGCCTCATTTCATGTTTTAATTATTATTATGTCATTATTCATCATATTTTGATTTCTGCTTTAGTCGCACTAACTGCCACGTCTGCCGAGGAAGACATAAGGCAGGTCGAGGTGCGTTGTGATGGCCTCATTTCATGTTTTAATTATTATTATGTCATTATTCATCATATTTTGATTTCTGCTTTAGTCGCACTACCTGCCACGTCTGCGGGAAGACATAAGGCAGGTCCAGGTGCGTTGTGATGGCCTCATTTCATGTTTTAATTATTATTATGTCATTATTCATCATATTTTGATTTCTGCTTTAGTCGCACTAACTGCCACGTCTGCGGGAAGACATAAGGCAGGTCGAGTGCGTTGTGATGGCATGGCCTCATTTCATGTTTTAATTATTATTATGTCATTATTCATCATATTTTGATTTCTGCTTCAGTCGCACTAACTGCCACGTCTGCGGGAAGACATAAGGCAGGTCGAGGTGCGTTGTGATGGCCTCATTTTCATGTTTTAATTATTATTATGTCATTATTCATCATATTTTGATTTCTGCTTTAGTCGCACTAACTGCCACGTCTGCGGGGAAGACATAAGGCAGGTCGAGGTGCATTGTGATGGCCTCATTTCATGTTTTAATTATTATTATGTCATTATTCATCATATTTGATTTCTGCTTTAGTCGCACTAACTGCCACGTCTGCGGGAAGACATAAGGCAGGTCGAGGTGCGATTGTGATGGCCTCATTTCATGTTTTAATTATTATTATGTCATTATTCATCATATTTTGATTTCTGCTTCAGTCGCACTAACTGCCACGTCTGCGGGAAGACATAAGGCAGGTCGAGGTGCGTTGTGATGGCCTCATTTCATGTTTTAATTATTATTATGTCATTATTCATCATATTTTGATTTCTGCTTTAGTCGCACTACCTGCCACGTCTGCGGGAAGACATAAGGCAGGTCGAGGTGCGTTGTGATGAAAGCCTCATTTCATGTTTTAATTATTATTATGTCATTATTCATCATATTTTGATTTCTGCTTTAGTCGCACTAACTGCCACGTCTGCGGGAAGACATAAGGCAGGAAGTCAAGGGTACGTTATTGATGGCCTCATTTCATGTTTAATTATTATTATGTCATTATTCATCATATTTTGATTTCTGCTTCAGTCGCACTAACTGCCACGTCTGCGGGGAAGACATAAGGCAGGTCGAGGTGCGTTGTGATGGCCTCATTTCATGTTTTAATTATTATTATGTCATTATTCATCATATTTTGATTTCTGCTTTAGTCGCACTACCTGCCACGTCTGCGGGGAAGACATAAGGCAGGTCGAGGTGCGTTGTGATGGCCTCATTTCATGTTTAATTATTATTATGTCATTATTCATCATATTTTTGATTTCTGCTTTAGTCGCACTAACTGCCACGTCTGCGGGAAGACATAAGGCAGGTCGAGGTGCGATTGTGATAACCTCATTTCATGTTTTAATTATTATTATGTCATTATTCATCATATTTTGATTTCTGCTTCAGTCGCACTAACTGCCACGTCTGCGGGAAGACATAAGGCAGGTCGAGGTGCGTTGTGATGGCCTCATTTCATGTTTTAATTATTATTATGTCATTATTCATCATATTTTGATTTCTGCTTTAGTCGCACTAACTGCCACGTCTGCGGGAAGACTATAAGGCAGGTCGAGGTGCGTTGTGATGGCCTCATTTCATGTTTTAATTATTATTATGTCATTATTCATCATATTTTGATTTCTGCTTTAGTCGCACTACCTGCCACGTCTGCGGGAAGACATAAGGCAGGTCGAATTGCGTTGTGATGGCCTCATTTCATGTTTTAATTATTATTATGTCATTATTCATCATATTTGATTTCTGCTTCAGTCGCACTAACTGCCACGTCTGCGGGAAGACATAAGGCAGGTCGGGTGCGTTGTGATGGCCTCATTTCATGTTTTAATTATTATTATGTCATTATTCATCATATTTTGATTTCTGCTTTAGTCGCACTAACTGCCACGTCTGCGGGAAGACATAAGGCAGGTCGAGGTGCGTTGTGATGGCCTCATTTCATGTTTTAATTATTATTATGTCATTATTCATCATATTTTGATTTTCTGCTTTAGTCGCACTACCTGCCACGTCTGCGGGAAGACATAAGGCAGGTCGAGGTGCGTTGTGATGGCCTCATTTCATGTTTTAATTATTATTATGTCATTATTCATCATATTTTGATTTCTGCTTTAGTCGCACTACCTGCCACGTCTGCGGAAGACATAAGGCAGGTCGAGGTGCGGCATGATGGCCTCATTTCATGTTTTAATTATTATTATGTCATTATTCATCATATTTTGATTTCTGCTTTAGTCGCACTACCTGCCACGTCTGCGGGAAGACATAAGGCAGGTCGAGGTGCGTTGTGATGGCCTCATTTCATGTTTTAATTATTATTATGTCATTATTCATCATATTTTGATTTCTGCTTCAGTCGCACTAACTGCCACGTCTGCGGGAAGACATAAGGCAGGTCGAGGTGCGATTGTGATGGCCTCATTTCATGTTTTAATTATTATTATGTCATTATTCATCATATTTTGATTTCTGCTTTAGTCGCACTAACTGCCACGTCTGCGGGAAGACATAAGGCAGGTCGAGGTGCGTTGTGATGGCCTCATTTCATGTTTTAATTATTATTATGTCATTATTCATCATATTTTGATTTCTGCTTTAGTCGCACTACCTGCCACGTCTGCGGGAAGACATAAGGCAGGTCGAGGTGCGTTGTGATGTATTTCATGTTTTAATTATTATTATGTCATTATTCATCATATTTTGATTTCTGCTTTAGTCGCACTAACTGCCACGTCTGCGGGAAGACATAAGGCAGGTCGAGGTGCGTTGTGATGGCCTCATTTCATGTTTTAATTATTATTATGTCATTATTCATCATATTTTGATTTCTGCTTTAGTCGCACTAACTGCCACGTCTGCGGGAAGACATAAGGCAGGTCGAGGTGCGTTGTGATGGCCTCATTTCATGTTTTAATTATTATTATGTCATTATTCATCATATTTTGATTTCTGCTTCAGTCGCACTAACTGCCACGTCTGCGGGAAGACATAAGGCAGGTCGAGGTGCGTTGTGATGGCCTCATTTCATGTTTTAATTATTATTATGTCATTATTCATCATATTTTGATTTCTGCTTTAGTCGCACTACCTGCCACGTCTGCGGGGAGCATAAGGCGAGTCGAGGTGCGTTGTGATAGCCCTCATTTCATGTTTTAATTATTATTATGTCATTATTCATCATATTTTGATTTCTGCTTTAGTCGCACTAACTGCCACGTCTGCGGGGAAGACATAAGGCAGGTCGAGGTGCGTTGTGATGGCCTCATTTCATGTTTTAATTATTATTATGTCATTATTCATCATATTTTGATTTCTGCGCTGATCGCACTAACTGCCACGTCTGCGGGAAGACATAAGGCAGGTCGAGGTGCGTTGTGATGGCCTCATTTCATGTTTTAATTATTATTATGTCATTATTCATCATATTTTGATTTCTGCTTTAGTCGCACTAACTGCCACGTCTGCGGGAAGACATAAGGCAGGTCGAGGTGCGTTGTGATGGCCTCATTTCATGTTTTAATTATTATTATGTCATTATTCATCATATTTTGATTTCTGCTTTAGTCGCACTAACTGCCACGTCTGCGGGAAGACATAAGGCAGGTCGAGGTGCGTTGTGATGGCCTCATTTCATGTTTTAATTATTATTATGTCATTATTCATCATATTTTGATTTCTGCTTCAGTCGCACTAACTGCCACGTCTGCGGGAAGACATAAGGCAGGTCGAGGTGCGTTGTGATGGCCTCATTTCATGTTTTTAATTATTATTATGTCATTATTCATCATATTTTGATTTCTGCTTTAGTCGCACTAACTGCCACGTCTGCGGGAAGACATAAGGCAGGTCGAGGTGCATTGTGATGGCCTCATTTCATGTTTTAATTATTATTATGTCATTATTCATCATATTTTTGATTTCTGCTTTAGTCGCACTAACTGCCACGTCTGCGGGAAGACATAAGGCAGGTCGAGGTGCGTTGTGATGGCCTCATTTCATGTTTTAATTATTATTATGTCATTATTCATCATATTTTGATTTCTGCTTCAGTCGCACTACCTGCCACGTCTGCGGGAACATAAGGCAGGTCCAGGTGCGTTGTGATGGCCTCATTTCATGTTTTAATTATTATTATGTCATTATTCATCATATTTTGATTTCTGCTTTAGTCGCACTAACTGCCACGTCTGCGGGAAGACATAAGGCAGGTCGAGGTGCGTTGTGATAGCCTCATTTCATGTTTTTAATTATTATTATGTCATTATTCATCATATTTTGATTTCTGCTTTAGTCACTAACTTCCGCACGTCTGCGGAAGACATAAGGCAGGTCAGTGCGTTGTGATGGCCTCATTTCATGTTTTAATTATTATTATGTCATTATTCATCATATTTTGATTTCTGCTTTAGTCACTAACTGCCACGTCTGCGGAAGACATAAGGCAGGTCAGTGCACGTTGTGATGTATATTCATGTTTTAATTATTATTATGTCATTATTCATCATATTTTGATTTCTGCTTTAGTCGCACTAACTGCCACGTCTGCGGGAAGACATAAGGCAGGTCGAGGTGCGTTGTGATGGCCTCATTTCATGTTTTAATTATTATTATGTCATTATTCATCATATTTGATTTCTGCTTTAGTCGCACTAACTGCCACGTCTGCGGAAGACATAAGGCAGGTCGAGGTGCGTTGTGATGGCCTCATTTCATGTTTTAATTATTATTATGTCATTATTCATCATATTTTGATTTCTGCTTTAGTCGCACTAACTGCCACGTCTGCGGGAAGACATAAGGCAGGTCCAGGTGCGTTGTGATGGCCTCATTTCATGTTTTAATTATTATTATGTCATTATTCATCATATTTTGATTTCTGCTTCAGTCGCACTACCTGCCACGTCTGCGGGAAGACATAAGGCAGGTCGAGGTGCGTTGTGATGGCCTCATTTCATGTTTAATTATTATTATGTCATTATTCATCATATTTTGATTTCTGCTTCAGTCGCACTAACTGCCACGTCTGCGGGAAGACATAAGGCAGGTCGAGGTGCGTTGTGATGGCCTCATTTCATGTTTTAATTATTATTATGTCATTATTCATCATATTTTGATTTCTGCTTTAGTCGCACTAACTGCCACGTCTGCGGGAAGACGTAAGGCAGGTCGAGGTGCGTTGTGATGGCCTCATTTCATGTTTTAATTATTATTATGTCATTATTCATCATATTTTGATTTCTGCTTCAGTCGCACTACCTGCCACGTCTGCGGGAAGACATAAGGCAGGTCGAGGTGCGTTGTGATGGCCTCATTTCATGTTTTAATTATTATTATGTCATTATTCATCATATTTTGATTTCTGCTTCAGTCGCACTAACTGCCACGTCTGCGGGAAGACATAAGGCAGGTCGAGGTGCGTTGTGATGGCCTCATTTCATGTTTTAATTATTATTATGTCATTATTCATCATATTTTGATTTCTGCTTTAGTCGCACTACCTGCCACGTCTGCGGGAAGACATAAGGCAGGTCGAGGTGCGTTGTGATGGCCTCATTTCATGTTTTAATTATTATTATGTCATTATTCATCATATTTTGATTTCTGCTTCAGTCGCACTACCTGCCACGTCTGCGGGAAGACATAAGGCAGGTCGAGGTGCGTTGTGATGGCCTCATTTCATGTTTTAATTATTATTATGTCATTATTCATCATATTTTGATTTCTGCTTTAGTCGCACTACCTGCCACGTCTGCGGGAAGACATAAGGCAGGTCGAGGTGCGTTGTGATGGCCTCATTTCATGTTTTAATTATTATTATGTCATTATTCATCATATTTTGATTTCTGCTTCAGTCGCACTACCTGCCACGTCTGCGGGAAGACATAAGGCAGGTCGAGGTGCGTTGTGATGGCCTCATTTCATGTTTTAATTATTATTATGTCATTATTCATCATATTTTGATTTCTGCTTCAGTCGCACTAACTGCCACGTCTGCGGGAAGACATAAGGCAGGTCGAGGTGCGTTGTGATGGCCTCATTTCATGTTTTAATTATTATTATGTCATTATTCATCATATTTTGATTTCTGCTTTAGTCGCACTAACTGCCACGTCTGCGGGAAGACATAAGGCAGGTCGAGGTGCGTTGTGATGGCCTCATTTCATGTTTTAATTATTATTATGTCATTATTCATCATATTTTGATTTCTGCTTTAGTCGCACTAACTGCCACGTCTGCGGGAAGACATAAGGCAGGTCGAGGTGCGTTGTGATGGCCTCATTTCATGTTTTAATTATTATTATGTCATTATTCATCATATTTTGATTTCTGCTTCAGTCGCACTACCTGCCACGTCTGCGGGAAGACATAAGGCAGGTCGAGGTGCGTTGTGATGGCCTCATTTCATGTTTTAATTATTATTATGTCATTATTCATCATATGTTGATTTCTGCTTCAGTCGCACTACCTGCCACGTCTGCGGGAAGACATAAGGCAGGTCGAGGTGCGTTGTGATGGCCTCATTTCATGTTTTAATTATTATTATGTCATTATTCATCATATTTTGATTTCTGCTTTAGTCGCACTAACTGCCACGTCTGCGGGAAGACATAAGGCAGGTCGAGGTGCGTTGTGATGGCCTCATTTCATGTTTTAATTATTATTATGTCATTATTCATCATATTTTGATTTCTGCTTTAGTCGCACTAACTGCCACGTCTGCGGGAAGACATAAGGCAGGTCGAGGTGCGTTGTGATGGCCTCATTTCATGTTTTAATTATTATTATGTCATTATTCATCATATTTTGATTTCTGCTTCAGTCGCACTACCTGCCACGTCTGCGGGAAGACATAAGGCAGGTCGAGGTGCGTTGTGATGGCCTCATTTCATGTTTTAATTATTATTATGTCATTATTCATCATATTTTGATTTCTGCTTCAGTCGCACTACCTGCCACGTCTGCGGGAAGACATAAGGCAGGTCGAGGTGCGTTGTGATGGCCTCATTTCATGTTTTAATTATTATTATGTCATTATTCATCATATTTTGATTTCTGCTTTAGTCGCACTAACTGCCACGTCTGCGGGAAGACATAAGGCAGGTCGAGGTGCGATTGTGATGGCCTCATTTCATGTTTTAATTATTATTATGTCATTATTCATCATATTTTGATTTCTGCTTTAGTCGCACTAACTGCCACGTCTGCGGGAAGACATAAGGCAGGTCGAGGTGCGTTAGTGATGGCCTCATTTCATGTTTTAATTATTATTATTATGTCATTATTCATCATATTTTTGATTTCTGCTTTAGTCGCACTAACTGCCACGTCTGCGGGAAGACATAAGGCAGGTCGAGGTGCGTTGTGATGGCCTCATTTCATGTTTTAATTATTATTATGTCATTATTCATCATATTTTGATTTCTGCTTTAGTCGCACTAACTGCCACGTCTGCGGGGAAGACATAAGGCAGGTCGAGGTGCGTTGTGATGGCCTCATTTCATGTTTTAATTATTATTATGTCATTATTCATCATATTTTGATTTCTGCTTTAGTCGCACTAACTGCCACGTCTGCGGGAAGACATAAGGCAGGTCGAGGTGCGTTGTGATGGCCTCATTTCATGTTTTAATTATTATTATGTCATTATTCATCATATTTTGATTTCTGCTTTAGTCGCACTAACTGCCACGTCTGCGGGAAGACATAAGGCAGGTCGAGGTGCGTTGTGATGGCCTCATTTCATGTTTTAATTATTATTATGTCATTATTCATCATATTTTGATTTCTGCTTTAGTCGCACTAACTGCCACGTCTGCGGGAAGACATAAGGCAGGTCGAGGTGCGTTGTGATGGCCTCATTTCATGTTTTAATTATTATTATGTCATTATTCATCATATTTTGATTTCTGCTTTAGTCGCACTAACTGCCACGTCTGCGGGAAGACATAAGGCAGGTCGAGGTGCGTTGTGATGGCCTCATTTCATGTTTTAATTATTATTATGTCATTATTCATCATATTTTGATTTCTGCTTTAGTCGCACTAACTGCCACGTCTGCGGGAAGACATAAGGCAGGTCGAGGTGCGTTGTGATGGCCTCATTTCATGTTTTAATTATTATTATGTCATTATTCATCATATTTTGATTTCTGCTTTAGTCGCACTAACTGCCACGTCTGCGGGAAGACATAAGGCAGGTCGAGGTGCGTTGTGATGGCCCCATTTCATGTTTTAATTATTATTATGTCATTATTCATCATATTTTGATTTCTGCTTCAGTCGCACTAACTGCCACGTCTGCGGGAAGACGTAAGGCAGGTCGAGGTGCGTTGTGATGGCCTCATTTCATGTTTTAATTATTATTATGTCATTATTCATCATATTTTGATTTCTGCTTTAGTCGCACTAACTGCCACGTCTGCGGGAAGACATAAGGCAGGTCGAGGTGCACGTGATGGCCTCATTTCATGTTTTAATTATTATTATGTCATTATTCATCATATTTTGATTTCTGCTTCAGTCGCACTACCTGCCACGTCTGCGGGAAGACATAAGGCAGGTCGAGGTGCGTTGTGATGGCCTCATTTCATGTTTTAATTATTATTATGTCATTATTCATCATATTTTGATTTCTGCTTCAGTCGCACTACCTGCCACGTCTGCGGGAAGACATAAGGCAGGTCGAGGTGCCGTTGTGATGGCCTCATTTCATGTTTTAATTATTATTATGTCATTATTCATCATATTTTGATTTCTGCTTCAGTCGCACTACCTGCCACGTCTGCGGGAAGACATAAGGCAGGTCGAGGTGCGTTGTGATGGCCTCATTTCATGTTTTAATTATTATTATGTCATTATTCATCATATTTTGATTTCTGCTTTAGTCGCACTAACTGCCACGTCTGCGGGAAGACATAAGGCAGGTCGAGGTGCGTTGTGATGGCCTCATTTCATGTTTTAATTATTATTATGTCATTATTCATCATATTTTTGATTTCTGCTTTAGTCGCACTAACTGCCACGTCTGCGGGAAGACATAAGGCAGGTCCAGGTGCGTTGTGATGGCCTCATTTCATGTTTTTAATTATTATTATGTCATTATTCATCATATTTTGATTTCTGCTTTAGTCGCACTAACTGCCACGTCTGCGGAAGACATAAGGCAGGTCGAGGTGCGTTGTGATGGCCTCATTTCATGTTTTAATTATTATTATGTCATTATTCATCATATTTTGATTTCTGCTTCAGTCGCACTAACTGCCACGTCTGCGGGAAGACATAAGGCAGGTCGAGGTGCGTTGTGATGGCCTCATTTCATGTTTTAATTATTATTATGTCATTATTCATCATATTTTGATTTCTGCTTTAGTCGCACTAACTGCCACGTCTGCGGGAAGACATAAGGCAGGTCGAGGTGCGTTGTGATGGCCTCATTTCATGTTTTAATTATTATTATGTCATTATTCATCATATTTTGATTTCTGCTTTAGTCGCACTAACTGCCACGTCTGCGGGGAAGACATAAGGCAGGTCGAGGTGCGTTGTGATGGCCTCATTTCATGTTTTAATTATTATTATGTCATTATTCATCATATTTTGATTTCTGCTTTAGTCGCACTAACTGCCACGTCTGCGGGAAGACATAAGGCAGGTCGAGGTGCGTTGTGATGGCCTCATTTCATGTTTTAATTATTATTATGTCATTATTCATCATATTTTGATTTCTGCTTTAGTCGCACTAACTGCCACGTCTGCGGGAAGACATAAGGCAGGTCGAGGTGCGTTGTGATGGCCTCATTTCATGTTTTAATTATTATTATGTCATTATTCATCATATTTTGATTTCTGCTTTAGTCGCACTAACTGCCACGTCTGCGGGAAGACATAAGGCAGGTCGAGGTGCGTTGTGATGGCCTCATTTCATGTTTTTAATTATTATTATGTCATTATTCATCATATTTTGATTTCTGCTTTAGTCGCACTAACTGCGTCTGCGGGGAAGACATAAGGCAGGTCGAGGTGCGTTGTGATGGCCTCATTTCATGTTTTAATTATTATTATGTCATTATTCATCATATTTTGATTTCTGCTTTAGTCGCACTAACTGCCACGTCTGCGGGAAGACATAAGGCAGGTCGAGGTGCGTTGTGATGGCCTCATTTCGTATTTTAATTATTATTATGTCATTATTCATCATATTTTGATTTCTGCTTTAGTCACACTAACTGCCACGTCTGCGGGAAGACATAAGGCAGGTCGAGGTGCGTTGTGATGGCCTCATTTCATGTTTTAATTATTATTATGTCATTATTCATCATATTTTGATTCTGCTTTAGTCGCACTAACTGCCACGTCTGCGGGAAGACATAAGGCAGGTCGAGGTGCGTTGTGATGGCCTCATTTCATGTTTTAATTATTATTATGTCATTATTCATCATATTTTGATTTCTGCTTCAGTCGCACTAACTGCCACGTCTGCGGGAAGACATAAGGCAGGTCGAGGTGCGTTGTGATGGCCTCATTTCATGTTTTAATTATTATTATGTCATTATTCATCATATTTTGATTTCTGCTTTAGTCGCACTAACTGCCACGTCTGCGAGAAGACATAAGGCAGGTCGAGGTGCGTTGTGATGGCCTCATTTCATGTTTTAATTATTATTATGTCATTATTCATCATATTTTGATTTCTGCTTCAGTCGCACTAACTGCCACGTCTGCGGGAAGACATGAGCAGGTCGAGGTGCGTTGTGATGGCCTCATTTCATGTTTTAATTATTATTATGTCATTATTCATCATATTTTGATTTCTGCTTTAGTCGCACTAACTGCCACGTCTGCGAGGAAGACATAAGGCAGGTCGAGGGTGCGTTGTGATGGCCTCATTTCATCATTTAATTATTATTATGTCATTATTCATCATATTTTGATTTCTGCTTTAGTCGCACTAACTGCCACGTCTGCGGGAAGACATAAGGCAGGTCGAGGTGCGTTGTGATGGCCTCATTTCATGTTTTAATTATTATTATGTCATTATTCATCATATTTTGATTTCTGCTTTAGTCGCACTAACTGCCACGTCTGCGGGAAGACATAAGGCAGGTCGAGGTGCGTTGTGATGGCCTCATTTCATGTTTTAATTATTATTATGTCATTATTCATCATATTTTGATTTCTGCTTTAGTCGCATAGCTGCCACGTCTGCGGGAAGACATAAGGCAGGTCGAGGTGCGTTGTGATGGCCTCATTTCATGTTTTAATTATTATTATGTCATTATTCATCATATTTTGATTTCTGCTTTAGTCGCACTAACTGCCACGTCTGCGGGAAGACATAAGGCAGGTCGAGGTGCGTTGTGATGGCCTCATTTCATGTTTTAATTATTATTATGTCATTATTCATCATATTTTGATTTCTGCTTTAGTCGCACTAACTGCCACGTCTGCGGGAAGACATAAGGCAGGTCGAGGTGCGTTGTGATGGCCTCATTTCATGTTTTAATTATTATTATGTCATTATTCATCATATTTTGATTTCTGCTTTAGTCGCACTAACTGCCACGTCTGCGGGAAGACATAAGGCAGGTCGAGGTGCGTTGTGATGGCCTCATTTCATGTTTTAATTATTATTATGTCATTATTCATCATATTTTGATTTCTGCTTCAGTCGCACTAACTGCCACGTCTGCGGGAAGACATAAGGCAGGTCGAGGTGCGTTGTGATGGCCTCATTTCATGTTTTAATTATTATTATGTCATTATTCATCATATTTTGATTTCTGCTTTAGTCGCACTAACTGCCACGTCTGCGGGAAGACATAAGGCAGGTCGAGGTGCGTTGTGATAGCCTCATTTCATGTTTTAATTATTATTATGTCATTATTCATCATATTTTGATTTCTGCTTTAGTCGCACTAACTGCCACGTCTGCGGGGAAGACATAAGGCAGGTCGAGGTGCGTTGTGATGGCCTCATTTCATGTTTTAATTATTATTATGTCATTATTCATCATATTTTGATTTCTGCTTTAGTCGCACTAACTGCCACGTCTGCGGGAAGACATAAGGCAGGTCGAGGTGCGTTGTGATGGCCTCATTTCATGTTTTAATTATTATTATGTCATTATTCATCATATTTTGATTTCTGCTTTAGTCGCACTAACTGCCACGTCTGCGGGAAGACATAAGGCAGGTCGAGGTGCGTTGTGATGGCCTCATTTCATGTTTTAATTATTATTATGTCATTATTCATCATATTTTGATTTCTGCTTCAGTCGCACTACCTGCCACGTCTGCCCGGGGAAGACATAAGGCAGGTCCAGGTGCGTTGATGGCCTCATTTCATGTTTTAATTATTATTATGTCATTATTCATCATATTTTGATTTCTGCTTCAGTCGCACTAACTGCCACGTCTGCGGGAAGACATAAGGCAGGTCGAGGTGCGTTGTGATGGCCTCATTTCATGTTTTAATTATTATTATGTCATTATTCATCATATTTTGATTTCTGCTTTAGTCGCACTAACTGCCACGTCTGCGGGAAGACATAAGGCAGGTCGAGGTGCGTTGTGATGGCCTCATTTCATGTGTTTTAATTATTATTATGTCATTATTCATCATATTTTGATTTCTGCTTTAGTCGCACTAACTGCCACGTCTGCGGGAAGACATAAGGCAGGTCGAGGTGCGTTGTGATGGCCTCATTTCATGTTTTAATTATTATTATGTCATTATTCATCATATTTTGATTTCTGCTTTAGTCGCACTAACTGCCACGTCTGCGGGAAGACATAAGGCAGGTCGAGGTGCGTTGTGATGGCCTCATTTCATGTTTTAATTATTATTATGGCATTTTTCATCATATTTTGATTTCTGCTTTAGTCACTTTTCTGCCACATCTGCGGGAAGACATAAGGCAGGTCAGTGCGTTGTGATGGCCTCATTTCATGTTTTAATTATTATTCTGTCATTATTCATCATATTTTGATTTCTGCTTTAGTCGCACTAACTGCCACGTCTGCGGGAAGACATAAGGCAGGTCGAGGGTGCGTTGTGATGGCCTCATTTCATGTTTTAATTATTATTATGGCATTTTTCATCATATTTTGATTTCTGCTTTAGTCGCACTACCTGCCACGTCTGCGGGGAAGACATAAGGCAGGTCGAGGTGCGTTGTTATGGCCCCATTTCATAATTTAATTATCTTTATGTCATTTTTCATCATAATTTGATTTCTGCTTTAGTCGCACGACCTGCCACGTCTGCGGGAAGACATAAGGCAGGTCGAGGTCCGTTGTTATGACCCCATTTCATGTTTTAATTATTATTATGTCATTTTTCATCATAATTTGATTTCTGCTTTAGTCGCACGACCTGCCACGTCTGCCGGAAGACATAAGGCAGGTCGAGGTGCGTTGTTATGGCCCCATTTCATGTTTTAATTATTATTATGTCATTTTTCATCATAATTTGATTTCTGCTTTAGTCGCACGACCTGCCACGTCTGCGGGAAGAGATAAGCCGGGTCGAGGTGCGTTGTTATGGCCCCATTTCATCATTTTTTAATTATTTTTATGTCATTTTCATCATATTTTGATTTCTGCATTAGTTGCACTACCTGCCACATCTGCGGGAAGACATAAGGCAGGTCGAGGTGCGTTGATATGGCCCCATTTCATGGTTTAATTATTGTTATGTCATTTTTCATCATAATTTGATTTCTGCATTAGTCGCACTACCTGCCACGTCTGCGGGAAGACATAAGGCACGTCGAGGTGCGGTGTTATGGCCCCATTTCATGTTTTAATTATTATTATGTCATTTTTCATCATATTTTGATTTCTGCTTAAGTCGCACTACCTGCCACGTCTGCGGGAAGACATAAGGCAGGTCGAGTTGCGTTGTTATGGCTCCATTTCATGTTTTGAGTATTTTTATGTCATTTTTCATCATATTTTGATTTCTGCATGAGTTGCACTAACTGCCACGTCTGCGGGAAGATAAAGGCAGGTCGAGTTGCGTTGTTATGGCCCCATTTCATGTTTTAATTATTATTATGTCATTTTCATCATAATTTGATTTCTGCTTTAATCGCACTACCTGCCACGTCTGCGGGAAGACATAAGGCAGGTCGAGGTGCGTTGTTATGGCCCCATTTCATGTTTAATTATTATTATGACATTTTCACCATATTTTGATTTATGCTTTAGTCGCACGACCTGCCATGTCTGCGGGAAGACGTAAGGCAGGTCGAGGTGCGTTGTTATGGCCCCATTTCATGTTTTAATTATTATTATGTCATTTTTCATCATATTTTGATTTCTGCTTTAGTCGCACTATCTGCCTCGTCTGCGGGAAGACATAGGGCAGGTCGAGGTGCGTTGTTATGGCCTCATTTCATGTTTTAATTATTTTTATCTCATTTTTCATCATATTTTGATTTCTGCATTAGTTGCACTACCTGCCACATCTGCAGGAAGACGCAAAACGGAATGAAAGTGCGTTGTTACTGGCCCCATTTCATGTGTTAATTATTGTTATGTCATTTTTCATCATGATTTGATTTCTTGCGTGATCTTTTCGCTACGTCTGCAGGAAGACATAAGGCAGGTCGATGTGCGTTGTTATGTGGCCCCATTTCATGTTTTAATTATTATTATGTCATCTTTCATCATAATTTGTTCTGCTTAAGTCGCACTACCTGCCACGTCTGCGGGAAGACATAAGGCAGGTCGAGGTGCGTTGTTATGGACCCATTTCATGTTTTAATTATTATTATCTCATGTTTCATCATAATTTGATTTCTGCTTTAGTCGCACTATCTGCCATGTCTGCGGGAAGACGTAAGGCAGGTCGAGGTGCGTTGATATGGCCCCATTTCATGTTTTAATTATTATTATGTCATTTTTCATCATATGTTGATTTCTGCTTTAGTCGTACTACCTGCCACGTCTGCGGGAAGACATAAGGCAGGTCGAGTGTGATATGGCCCCATTTCATGTTTTAATTATTATTATGTCATTTTTCATCATATGTTGATTTCTGCTTTAGTCGTACTACCTGCCACGTCTGCAGGAAGACATAAGGCAGGTCGAGGTGCGTTGTTATGGCCCCATTTCATGTTTTAATTATTATTATGTCATTTTTCATCATATTTTGATTTCTGCTTTAGTCGCACTATCTGCCATGTCTCTGCGGGAAGACGTAAGGCAGGGTAGGGGTGCGTTGATATGGCCCCATTTCATGTTTTATTGTGTATGTCATTTTCATCATATGTTGATTTCTGCTTTAGTCGTACTACCTGCCACGTCTGCGGGAAGACATAAGGCAGGTCGAGGTGCGTTGTTATGGCCCCATTTCATGTTTTAATTATTATTATGTCATTTTTCATCATATTTTGATTTCTGCTTTAGTCGCACTATCTGCCATGTCTGCGGGAAGACGCCGGGCAGGTCCAGGTGCGTTGATATGGCCCCCATTTCATGTTTTAATTATTATTATGTCATTTTTCATCATATGTTGATTTCTGCTTTAGTCGTACTACCTGCCACGTCTGCGAGGAAGACATAAGGCAGGTCGAGGTGCGTTGTTATGGCCCCATTTCATGTTTTAATTATTATTATGTCATTTTCATCATATTTTGATTTCTGCTTTAGTCGCACTATCTGCCATGTCTGCGGGAAGACGTAAGGCAGGTCGAATTACGTTGATATGGCCCCATTTCATGTTTTAATTATTATTATGTCATTTTTCATCATATGTTGATTTCTGCTTTAGTCGTACTACCTGCCACGTCTGCGGGAAGACATAAAGCGGAATCTGGTGTGTTATAGCCTCATTTCATGTTTTAATTATTATTATGTCATTTTTCATCATATTTTGATTTCTGCTTTAGTCGCACTATCTGCCATGTCTGCGGGAAGACGTAAGGCAGGTCGAGGTGCGATTGATATGGCCCCATTTCATGTTTTAATTATTATTATGTCATTTTTCATCATATGTTGATTTCTGCTTTAGTCGTACTACCTGCCACGTCTGCGGGAAAGCATAAGGCAGGTCTAGGTGCGTTGATATGGCCCCATTTCATGTTTTAATTATTATTATGTCATTTTTCATCATATGTTGATTTCTGCTTTAGTCGTACTACCTGCCACGTCTGCGGGAAGACATAAGGCAGGTCGAGGTGCGTTGTTATGGCCTCATTTCATGTTTTAATTATTATTATGTCATTTTTCATCATATTTTGATTTCTGCTTTAGTCGCACTATCTGCCATGTCTGCGAAGGAAGACGTAAGGCAGGTCGAGGTGCGTTGATATGGCCCCATTTCATGTTTTAATTATTATTATGTCATTTTTCATCATATGTTGATTTCTGCTTTAGTCGTACTACCTGCCACGTCTGCGGGAAGACATAAGGCAGGTCGAGGTGCGTTGATATGGCCCCATTTCATGTTTTAATTATTATTATGTCATTTTTCATCATATGTTGATTTCTGCTTTAGTCGTACTACCTGCCACGTCTCTGCGGGAAGACAAAGGCAGGTCTAGGTGCGTTGTTGTAACCTCATTTCATGTTTAATTATTATTATGTCATTTTTCATCATATTTTGATTTCTGCCTTTAGTCGCACTATCTGCCATGTCTGCGGGAAGACGTAAGGCAGGTCGAGGTGCGTTGATATGCTTAATTTCATGTTTAATTATTATTATGTCATTTTTCATCATATTTTGATTTCTGCTTTAGTCGCACTATCTGCCATGTCTGCGGGAAGACGTAAGGCAGGTCGAGGTGCGTTGATATGGCCCCATTTCATGTTTTAATTATTATTATGTCATTTTCCATCATATTTTGATTTCTGCTTTAGTCGCACTACCTGCCACGTCTGCGGGAAGACATAAGGCAGGTCGAGGTGCGTTTGTTATGGCCTCATTTCATGTTTTAATTATTATTATGTCATTTTTCATCATATTTTGATTTCTGCTTTAGTCGCACTAACTGCCACGTCTGCGGGAAGACATAAGGCAGGTCGAGGTGCGTTGTGATGGCCTCATTTCATGTTTTAATTATTATTATGTCATTATTCATCATATTTTGATTTCTGCTTTAGTCGCACTAACTGCCACGTCTGCGGGAAGACATAAGGCAGGTCGAGGTGCGTTGTGATGGCCTCATTTCATGTTTTAATTATTATTATGGCATTTTTCATCATATTTTGATTTCTGCTTTAGATCGCACTACCTGCCACATCTGCGGGAAGACATAAGGCAGGTCGAGGTGCGTTGTGATGGCCTCATTTCATGTTTTAATTATTATTATGGCATTTTTCATCATATTTTGATTTCTGCTTTAGTCGCACTACCTGCCACGTCTGCGGGAAGACATAAGGCAGGTCGAGGTGCGATTGTGATGGCCTCATTTCATGTTTTAATTATTATTATGGCATTTTTCATCATATTTTTGATTTCTGCTTTAGTCGCACTATCTGCCATGTCTGCGGGAAGACGTAAGGCAGGTCGAGTGCGTTGATATGGCCCCATTTCATGTTTTAATTATTATTATGTCATTTTTCATCATATGTTGATTTCTACTGCTTTAGTCGTACTACCTGCCACGTCTGCGGGAAGACATAAGGCAGGTCTAGGTGCGTTGTTATGGCCTCATTTCATGTTTTAATTATTATTATGTCATTTTTCATCATATTTTGATTTCTGCTTTAGTCGCACTAACTACCACGTCTGCGGAGAAAGACATAAGGCAGGTCAGAGGTGCGTTATGATAGCCTCATTTCATGTTTTAATTATTATTATGTCATTATTCATCATATTTTGATTTCTGCTTTAGTCGCACTAACTGCCACGTCTGCGGGAAGACATAAGGCAGGTCGAGGTGCGTTGTGATGGCCTCATTTCATGTTTTAATTATTATTATGGCATTTTTCATCATATTTTGATTTCTGCTTTAGTCGCACTACCTGCCACGTCTGCGGAAGACATAAAGGCAGGTCGAGGAGTGCCCATTGTGATGGCCTCATTTCATGTTTTAATTATTATTATGGCATTTTTCATCATATTTTGATTTCTGCTTTAGTCGCACTACCTGCCACGTCTGCGGGAAGACATAAAGCAGATCAAAGTCACCGTTATTGATAGCCTCATTTCATGTTTTAATTATTATTACAGCATTTTTCATCATATTTTGATTTCTGCTTTAGTCGCACTACCTGCCACGTCTGCAGGAAGACATAAGGCAGGTCGAGGTGCGTTGTGATAGCCTCATTTCATGTTTTAATTATTATTGGCATTTTTCATCGCCTTTGATTTCTGCTTTTGATGCACTAACTGCCACGTCTGCGGGAAGACATAAGGCAAGTCATGTGAAATTCACGTTGTGATAGCCTCATTTCATGTTTTAAAATTATTATTATGGCATTTTTCATCATATTTTGATTTCTGCTTTAGTCGCACTACCTGCCACGTCTGCGGGAAGACATAAGGCAGGTCGAGGTGCGTTGTGATGGCCTCATTTCATGTTTTAATTATTATTATGGCATTTTTCATCATATTTTGATTTCTGCTTTAGTCGCACTACCTGCCACGTCTGCGGGAAGACATAAGGCAGGTCGAGGTGCGTTGTGATGGCCTCATTTCATGTTTTAATTATTATTGTGGCATTTTTCATCATATTTTGATTTCTGCTTTAGTCGCACTACCTGCCACGTCTGCGGGAAAACATAAGGCAGGTCGAGGTGCGTTGTGATGGCCTCATTTCATGTTTTAATTATTATTATGGCATTTTTCATCATATTTTGATTTCTGCTTTAGTCGCACTACCTGCCACGTCTGCGGGAAGACATAAGGCAGGTCGAGGTGCGTTGTGATGGCCTCATTTCATGTTTTAATTATTATTATGGCATTTTTCATCATATTTTGATTTCTGCTTTAGTCGCACTACCTGCCACGTCTGCGGGAAGACATAAGGCAGGTCGAGGTGCGTTGTGATGGCCTCATTTCATGTTTTAATTATTATTATGGCATTTTTCATCATATTTTGATTTCTGCTTTAGTCGCACTACCTGCCACGTCTGCGGGAAGACATAAGGCAGGTCGAGGTGCGTTGTGATGGCCTCATTTCATGTTTTAATTATTATTATGGCATTTTTCATCATATTTTGATTTCTGCTTTAGTCGCACTAACTGCCACGTCTGCGGGAAGACATAAGGCAGGTCGAGGTGCGTTGTGATGGCCTCATTTCATGTTTTAATTATTATTATGGCATTTTTCATCATATTTTGATTTCTGCTTTAGTCGCACTACCTGCCACGTCTGCGGGAAGACATAAGGCAGGTCGAGGTGCGTTGTGATGGCCTCATTTCATGTTTTAATTATTATTATGGCATTTTTCATCATATTTTGATTTCTGCTTTAGTCGCACTACCTGCCACGTCTGCGGGAAGACATAAGGCAGGTCGAGGTGCGTTTTTATGGCCCCATTTCATGTTTTAATTATTATTATGTCATTATTCATCATATTTTGATTTCTGCTTTAGTCGCACTAACTGCCACGTCTGCGGGAAGACATAAGGCAGGTCGAGGTGCGTTGTGATGGCCTCATTTCATGTTTTAATTATTATTATGTCATTATTCATCATATTTTGATTTCTGCTTTAGTCGCACTAACTGCCACGTCTGCGGGAAGACATAAGGCAGGTCGAGGTGCGTTGTGATGGCCTCATTTCATGTTTTAATTATTATTATGTCATTATTCATCATATTTTGATTTCTGCTTTAGTCGCACTAACTGCCACGTCTGCGGGGAAGACATAAGGCAGGTCGAGGTGCGATTGTGATGGCCTCATTTCATGTTTTAATTATTATTATGTCATTATTCATCATATTTTGATTTCTGCTTTAGTCGCACTAACTGCCACGTCTGCGGGAAGACATAAGGCAGGTCGGGTGCGTTGTGATGGCCCCATTTCATGTTTTAATTATTATTATGTCATTATTCATCATATTTTGATTTCTGCTTTAGTCGCTACCTGCCACGTCTGCGGGAAGACATAAGGCAGGTCGAGGTGCGTTGTGATGGCCTCATTTCATGTTTTAATTATTATTATGTCATTATTCATCATATTTTGATTTCTGCTTTAGTCGCACTACCTGCCACGTCTGCCAGGGAAGACATAAGGCAGGTCGAGGTGCGTTGTGATGGCCTCATTCCATGTTTTAATTATTATTATGTCATTATTCATCATATTTTGATTTCTGCTTTAGTCGCACTAACTGCCACGTCTGCGGGAAGACATAAGGCAGGTCGAGGTGCGTTGTGATGGCCTCATTTCATGTTTTAATTATTATTATGTCATTATTCATCATATTTTGATTTCTGCTTTAGTCTAACTGCCACGTCTGCGGGAAAACAAGGCAGGTCGAGGTGCATTGTGATGGCCTCATTTCATGTTTTAATTATTATTATGTCATTATTCATCATATTTTGATTTCTGCTTTAGTCGCACTAACTGCCACGTCTGCGGAAGACATAAGGCAGGTCGAGGTGCGTTGTGATGGCCCCATTTCATGTTTTAATTATTATTATGTCATTATTCATCATATTTTGATTTCTGCTTTAGTCGCACTACCTGCCACGTCTGCGGGGAAGACATAAGGCAGGTCGGAGTGCATTGTGATGGCCTCATTTCATGTTTTAATTATTATTATGTCATTATTCATCATATTTTGATTTCTGCTTTAGTCGCACTACCTGCCACGTCTGCGGGAAGACATAAGGCAGGTCGAGGTGCGTTGTGATGGCCTCATTTCATGTTTTAATTATTATTATGTCATTATTCATCATATTTTGATTTCTGCTTTAGTCGCACTAACTGCCACGTCTGCGGGAAGACATAAGGCAGGTCGAGGTGCATTGTGATGGCCTCATTTCATGTTTTAATTATTATTATGTCATTATTCATCATATTTTGATTTCTGCTTTAGTCGCACTAACTGCCACGTCTGCGGGAAGACATAAGGCAGGTCGAGGTGCTGTGATGGCCCTCATTTCATGTTTTTAATTATTATTATGTCTTCTTCATCATATTTTGATTTCTGCTTTAGTCGCACTAACTGCCACGTCTGCGGGAAGACATAAGGCAGGTCGAGGTGCGTTGTGATGGCCCCATTTCATGTTTTAATTATTATTATGTCATTATTCATCATATTTTGATTTCTGCTTTAGTCGCACTAACTGCCACGTCTGCGGGAAGACATAAGGCAGGTCGAGGTGCGTTGTGATGGCCTCATTTCATGTTTTTAATTATTATTATGTCATTTTTCATCATATTTTGATTTCTGCTTCAGTCACACTACCACATCTGCGGGAAGACATAAGGCAGGTCGAGGTGCGTTTATTGCCCAGCCCCATTTCGCCAATTTAATTATCTTTATCATTTTCATCATAATTTGATTTCTGCTTTAGTCACACGACCTGCCACGTCTGCGGGAAGACATAAGGCAGGTCGAGGTCCATTATGACCCCATTTCATGTTTTAGTACTATTATGTCATTTTTCATCATATTTTGATTTCTGCTTCAGTCGCACTACCTGCCACGTCTGCGGGAAGACATAAGGCAGGTCGAGGTGCGTTGTTATGGCCCCATTTCATAATTTAATTATCTTTATGTCATTTTCATCATAATTTGATTTCTGCTTTAGTCGCACGACCTGCCACGTCTGCCGGAAGACATAAGGCAGGTCGGGGTGCATTTGTTATGGCCCCATTTCATGTTTTAATTATTATTATGTCATTTTTCATCATAATTTGATTTCTGCTTTAGTCGCACGACCTGCCACGTCTGCGGGAAGAGATAAGCCAGGTCGAGGTGCGTTGTTATGGCCCCATTTCATGTTTTAATTATTTTTATGTCATTTTTCATCATATTTTGATTTCTGCATTAGTTGCACTACCTGCCACATCTGCGGGAAGACATAAGGCAGGTCGAGGTGCGTTGATATGGCCCCATTTCATGGTTTAATTATTGTTGTAATGTTTTCATCATAATTTGATTTCTGCATTAGTCGCACTACCTGCCACGTCTGCGGGAAGACATAAGGCAGGTCGAGGTGCGTTGTGATGGCCTCATTTCATGTTTTTAATTATTATTATGTCATTTTTCATCATATTTGATTTCTGCTTAAGTCGCACTACCTGCCACGTCTGCGGAAAGACATAAGGCAGGTCGAGTTACGTTGTTATGGCTCCATTTCATGTTTTGAGTATTTTATGTCATTTTTCATCATATTTTGATTTCTGCATGAGTTACACTAACTGCCACGTCTGCGGGAAGATAAAGGCAGGTCGAGTTGCGTTGTTATGGCCCCATTTCATGTTTTAATTATTATTATGTCATTTTTCATCATAATTTGATTTCTGCTTTAATCGCACTACCTGCCACGTCTGCGGGAAGACATAAGGCAGGTCGAGGTGCGTTGTTATGGCCCATTTCATGTTTAATTATTATTATGACATTTTTCACCATATTTTGATTTATTAGCTTTAGTCGCACGACCTGCCATGTCTGCGGGAAGACGTAAGGCAGGTCAGTGCGTTGATATGGCCCATTTCATGTTTTAATTATTATTATGTCATTTTTCATCATATTTTGATTTCTGCTTTAGTCGCACTATCTGCCACGTCTGCGGGAAGACATAAGGCAGGTCGAGGTGCGTTGTTATCGCCTCATTTCATGTTTTAATTATTTTTATCTCATTTTTCATCATATTTTGATTTCTGCATTAGTTGCACTACCTGCCACATCTGCAGGAAGACATAAGGCAGGTCGAGGTGCGTTGTTATGGCCCCATTTCATGTGTTAATTATTGTTATGTCATTTTTCATCATGATTTGATTTCTGCATTAGTCGCACTACCTTCCACGTCTGCGGGAAGACATAAGGCAGGTCGATGTGCGTTGTTATGGCTTCATTTCATGTTTTAATTATTATTATGTCATGTTTCATCATAATTTGATTTCTGCTTAAGTCGCACTACCTGCCACGTCTGCGGGAAGACATAAGGCAGGTCGAGGTGCGTTGTTATGGCTTCATTTCATGTTTTAATTATTATTATGTCATGTTTCATCATATTTTGATTTCTGCTTTAGTCGCACTAACTGCCACGTCTGCGGGAAGACATAAGGCAGGTCGAGGTGCGTTGTGATGGCCTCATTTCATGTTTTAATTATTATTATGGCATTTTTCATCATATTTTGATTTCTGCTTTAGTCGCACTAACTGCCACGTCTGCGGGAAGACATAAGGCAGGTCGAGGTGCGTTGTGATGGCCTCATTTCATGTTTTAATTATTATTATGGCATTTTTCATCATATTTTGATTTCTGCTTTAGTCGCACTACCTGCCACGTCTGCGGGAATACATAAGGCAGGTCGAGGTGCGTTGTGATGGCCTCATTTCATGTTTTAATTATTATTATGGCATTTTTCATCATATTTTGATTTCTGCTTTAGTCGCACTAACTGCCACGTCTGCGGGAAGACATAAGGCAGGTCGAGGTGCGTTGTGATGGCCTCATTTCATGTTTTAATTATTATTATGGCATTTTTCATCATATTTTGATTTCTGCTTTAGTCGCACTACCTGCCACGTCTGCGGGAAGACATAAGGCAGGTCGAGGTGCGTTGTGATGGCCTCATTTCATGTTTTAATTATTATTATGGCATTTTTCATCATATTTTGATTTCTGCTTTAGTCGCACTAACTGCCACGTCTGCGGGAAGACATAAGGCAGGTCGAGGTGCGTTGTGATGGCCTCATTTCATGTTTTAATTATTATTATGGCATTTTTCATCATATTTTGATTTCTGCTTTAGTCGCACTACCTGCCACGTCTGCGGGAAGACATAAGGCAGGTCGAGGTGCGTTGTGATGGCCTCATTTCATGTTTTAATTATTATTATGGCATTTTTCATCATATTTTGATTTCTGCTTTAGTCGCACTAACTGCCACGTCTGCGGGAAGACATAAGGCAGGTCGAGGTGCGTTGTGATGGCCTCATTTCATGTTTTAATTATTATTATGGCATTTTTCATCATATTTTGATTTCTGCTTTAGTCGCACTACCTGCCACATCTGCGGAATGAAATATGGCAGGTCGAGTTGCGTTGTTATGGCCCCAATTCATGTTTTAATTATTATTATGTCATTTTTCATCATAATTTGATTTCTGCTTTAGTCGCACTAACTGCCACGTCTGCGGGAAGACATAAGGCAGGTCGAGGTGCGCTGTGATGGCCTCATTTCATGTTTTAATTATTATTATGGCATTTTTCATCATATTTTGATTTCTGCTTTAGTCGCACTACCTGCCACGTCTGCGGGAATACATAAGGCAGGTCGAGGTGCGTTGTTATGGCCCCATTTCATGTTTTAATTATCTTTATGTCATTTTTCATCATATTTTGATTTCTGCTTAAGTCGCACTACCTGCCACGTCTGCGGGAATACATAAGGCAGGTCGAGGTGCGTTGTGATGGCCTCATTTCATGTTTTAATTATTATTATGTCATTTTTCATCATATTTTGATTTCTGCTTCAGTCGCACTACCTGCCACGTCTGCGGGAAGACATAAGGCAGGTCGAGGTGCGTTGTTATGGCCCCATTTCATGTTTTAATTATCTTTATGTCATTTTTCATCATAATTTGATTTCTGCTTTAGTCGCACGACCTGCCACCTCTGCGGGAAGACATAAGGCAGGTCGAGGTCCGTTGTTATGACCCCATTTCATGTTTTAATTATTATTATGTCATTTTTCATCATAATTTGATTTCTGCTTTAGTCGCACGACCTGCCACGTCTGCGGGAAGAGATAAGCCAGGTCGAGGTGCGTTGTTATGGCCCCATTTCATGTTTTAATTATTTTTATATCATTTTTCATCATATTTTGATTTCTGCATTAGTTGCACTACCTGCCACATCTGCGGGAAGACATAAGGCAGGTCGAGGTGCGTTGTTATGGCCCCATTTCATGGTTTAATTATTGTTATGTCATTTTTCATCATAATTTGATTTCTGCATTAGTCGCACTACCTGCCACGTCTGCGGGAAGACATAAGGCAGGTCGAGGTGCGTTGTTATGGCCCCATTTCATGTTTTAATTATTATTATGTCATTTTTCATCATATTTTGATTTCTGCTTAAGTCGCACTACCTGCCACGTCTGCGGGAAGACATAAGGCAGGTCGAGTTGCGTTGTTATGGCTCCATTTCATGTTTTAAGTATTTTTATGTCATTTTTCATCATATTTTGATTTCTGCATGAGTTGCACTACCTTCCACGTCTGCGGGAAGATAAAGGCAGGTCGAGTTGCGTTGTTATGGCTCCATTTCATGTTTTAAGTATTTTTATGTCATTTTTCATCATATTTTGATTTCTGCATGAGTTGCACTAACTGCCACGTCTGCGGGAAGATAAAGGCAGGTCGAGTTGCGTTGTTATGGCCCCATTTCATGTTTTAATTATTATTATGTCATTTTTCATCATAATTTGATTTCTGCTTTAATCGCACTACCTGCCACGTCTGCGGGAAGACATAAGGCAGGTCGAGGTGCGTTGTTATGGCCCCATTTCATGTTTAATTATTATTATGACATTTTTCACCATATTTTGATTTATGCTTTAGTCGCACTATCTGCCATGTCTGCGGGAAGACGTAAGGCAGGTCGAGGTGCGTTGATATGGCCCCATTTCATGTTTTAATTATTATTATGTCATTTTTCATCATATTTTGATTTCTGCTTTAGTCGCACTATCTGCCACGTCTGCGGGAAGACATAAGGCAGGTCGAGGTGCGTTGTTATGGCCCCATTTCATGTTTAATTATTATTATGACATTTTTCACCATATTTTGATTTATGCTTTAGTCGCACTATCTGCCATGTCTGCGGGAAGACGTAAGGCAGGTCGAGGTGCGTTGTTATGGCCCCATTTCATGTTTTAATTATTATTATGTCATTTTTCATCATATTTTGATTTCTGCTTTAGTCGCACTATCTGCCACGTCTGCGGGAAGACATAAGGCAGGTCGAGGTGCGTTGTTATGGCCTCATTTCATGTTTTAATTATTTTTATGTCATTTTTCATCATAATTTGATTTCTGCATTAGTCGCACTACCTTCCACGTCTGTGGGAAGACATAAGGCAGGTCGAGTTGCGTTGTTATGGCCCCATTTCATGTTTTAATTATTATTATGTCATGTTTCATCATAATTTGATTTCTGCTTTAGTCGCACGACCTGCCACGTCTGCGGGAAGACATAAGGCAGGTCGAGGTGCGTTGTTATCGACCCATTTCATGTTTTAATTATTATTATGTCATTTTTCATCATATTTTGATTTCTGCTTGCCGCACTACCTGCCACGTCTGCGGGAAGACATAAGGCAGGTCGAGTTGCGTTGTTATGGCTCCATTTCATGTTTTAAGTATTTTTATGTCATTTTTCATCATATTTTGATTTCTGCATGAGTTGCACTAACTGCCACGTCTGCGGGAAGATAAAGGCAGGTCGAGTTGCGTTGTTATGGACCCATTTCATGTTTTAATTATTATTATGTCATTTTTCATCATAATTTGATTTCTGCTTTAATTGCACTACCTGCCACGTCTGCGGGAAGACATAAGGCAGGTCGAGGTGCGTTGTTATGGCCTCATTTCATGTTTTAATTATTTTTATGTCATTTTTCATCATATTTTGATTTCTGCTTTAGTCGCACTGGTCTCGCATGTCTTGCGGGAAGACGTAAGGCAGGTCGAGGTGCGTTGATATGGCCCCATTTCATGTTTTAATTATAAATTATGTCATTTTTCATCATATTTTGATTTCTGCTTTAGTCGCACTATCTGCCACGTCTGCGGGAAGACATAAGGCAGGTCGAGGTGCGTTGTTATGGCCTCATTTCATGTTTTAATTATTTTTATGTCATTTTTCATCATAATTTGATTTCTGCATTAGTCGGACTACCTTCCACGTCTGTGGGAAGACATAAGGCAGGTCGATGTGCGTTGTTATGGCCCCATTTCATGTTTTAATTATTATTATGTCATGTTTCATCATAATTTGATTTCTGCTTTAGTCGCACTACCTGCCACGTCTGCGGGAAGACATAAGGCATGTCGAGGTGCGTTGTTATCGACCCATTTCATGTTTTAATTATTATTATGTCATTTTCCATCATATTTTGATTTCTGCTTTAGTCGCACTATCTGCCATGTCTGCGGGAAGACGTAAGGCAGATCGAGGTGCGTTGTTATGGCCCCATTTCATGTTTAATTATTATTATGACATTTTTCACCATATTTTGATTTATGCTGTAGTCGCACTATCTGCCATGTCTGCGGGAAGACGTAAGGCAGATCGAGGTGCGTTGATATGGCCCCATTTCATGTTTTAATTAATATTATGTCATTTTTCATCATATGTTGATTTCTGCTTTAGTCGTACTACCTGCCACGTCTGCGGGAAGACATAAGGCAGGTCTAGGTGCGTTGTTATGGCCTCATTTCATGTTTTAATTATTATTATGTCATTTTTCATCATATTTTGATTTCTGCTTTAGTCGCACTACCTGCCACATCTGTGGAATGAAATGAGGCAGGTCGAGTTGCGTTGTTATGGCCCCAATTCATGTTTTAATTATTATTATGTCATTTTTCATCATAATTTTGATTTCTGCTTTAGTCGCACTAACCTGCCACGTCTGCGGGAAGACATAAGGCAGGTCGAGGTGCGTTGTTATGGCCCCATTTCATGTTTTAATTATTATTATGTCATTATTCATCATATTTTGATTTCTGCTTTAGTCGCACTAACTGCCACGTCTGCGGGAAGACATAAGGCAGGTCGAGGTGCATTGTTATGGCCCCCCCCATTTCATGTTTTAATTATTTTTATGTCATTTTTCATCATATTTTGATTTCTGCATTAGTTGCACTACCTGCCACATCTGCGGGAAGACATAAGGCAGGTCGAGGTGCGTTGTTATGGCCCCATTTCATGGTTTAATTATTGTTATGTCATTTTTCATCATAATTTGATTTCTGCATTAGTCGCACTACCTGCCACGTCTGCGGGAAGACATAAGGCAGGTCGAGGTGCGTTGTTATGGCCCCATTTCATGTTTTAATTATTATTATGTCATTTTTCATCATATTTTGATTTCTGCTTAAGTCGCACTAACTGCCACGTCTGCGGGAAGACATAAGGCAGGTCGAGTTGCGTTGTTATGGCTCCATTTCATGTTTTAAGTATTTTTATGTCATTTTTCATCATATTTTGATTTCTGCATGAGTTGCACTAACTGCCACGTCTGCGGGAAGATAAAGGCAGGTCGAGTTGCGTTGTTATGGCCCCATTTCATGTTTTAATTATTATTATGTCATTTTTCATCATAATTTGATTTCTGCTTTAATCGCACTACCTGCCACGTCTGCGGGAAGACATAAGGCAGGTCGAGTTGCGTTGTTATGGCTCCATTTCATGTTTTAAGTATTTTTATGTCATTTTTCATCATATTTTGATTTCTGCATGAGTTGCACTAACTGCCACGTCTGCGGGAATATAAAGGCAGGTCGAGTTGCGTTGTTATGGCCCCATTTCATGTTTTAATTATTATTATGTCATTTTTCATCATAATTTGATTTCTGCTTTAATCGCACTACCTGCCACGTCTGCGGGAAGACATAAGGCAGGTCGAGTTGCGTTGTTATGGCTCCATTTCATGTTTTAAGTATTTTTATGTCATTTTTCATCATATTTTGATTTCTGCATGAGTTGCACTAACTGCCACGTCTGCGGGAAGATAAAGGCAGGTCGAGTTGCGTTGTTATGGCCCCATTTCATGTTTTAATTATTATTATGTCATTTTTCATCATAATTTGATTTCTGCTTTAATCGCACTACCTGCCACGTCTGCGGGAAGACATAAGGCAGGTCGAGGTGCGTTGTTATGGCCCCATTTCATGTTTAATTATTATTATGACATTTTTCACCATATTTTGATTTATGCTTTAGTCGCACTATCTGCCATGTCTGCGGGAAGACGTAAGGCAGGTCGAGGTGCGTTGATATGGACCCATTTCATGTTTTAATTATTATTATGTCATTTTTCATCATATTTTGATTTCTGCTTTAGTCGCACTATCTGCCACGTCTGCGGGAAGACATAAGGCAGGTCGAGGTGCGTTGTTATGGCCTCATTTCATGTTTTAATTATTTTTATGTCATTTTTCATCATAATTTGATTTCTGCATTAGTCGCACTACCTTCCACGTCTGTGGGAAGACATAAGGCAGGTCGATGTGCGTTGTTATGGCCCCATTTCATGTTTTAATTATTATTATGTCATGTTTCATCATAATTTGATTTCTGCTTTAGTCGCACGACCTGCCACGTCTGCGGGAAGACATAAGGCAGGTCGATGTGCGTTGTTATGGCCCCATTTCATTTTTTAATTATTATTATGTCATGTTTCATCATAATTTGATTTCTGCTTAAGTCGCACTACCTGCCACGTCTGCGGGAAGACATAAGGCAGGTCGAGTTGCGTTGTTATGGCTCCATTTCATGTTTTAAGTATTTTTATGTCATTTTTCATCATATTTTGATTTCTGCATGAGTTGCACTAACTGCCACGTCTGCGGGAAGATAAAGGCAGGTCGAGTTGCGTTGTTATGGCCCCATTTCATGTTTTAATTATTATTATGTCATTTTTCATCATAATTTGATTTCTGCTTTAATCGCACTACCTGCCACGTCTGCGGGAAGACATAAGGCAGGTCGAGGTGCGTTGTTATGGCCCCATTTCATGTTTTAATTATAAATTATGTCATTTTTCATCATATTTTGATTTCTGCTTTAGTCGCACTATCTGCCACGTCTGCGGGAAGACATAAGGCATGTCGAGGTGCGTTGTT
>JBBBDQ010001245.1:1007500-1091146 GCA_037127315.1 Ascarosepion bandense | reverse complement strand
ATAATGTATATTTGGGATGTGATCTTTAATTTAAACATGTTTTGTTAAAAATGACTGACAAGGAAGATGTTATTAATTTTTGATTTAATTTTTCCAATATTCTTACATGTTTCCTTTTTGATGGAGATAAAAAATTAAAAAAAAAATTTTTTTAACATTAAATTTGATTTGAACCTGGTATTGAATGAGATACAACATTTATTAACTGTTTGAAAATAGGACTCAGCTAAAAAGAAATGACAAAACTTCAACATGTCAATTACACATTACTTTTAGTAAATGTTGGTAGATATAAGTGGCTTTCTTCTAGCCATCCTGTCCCAATAACTGGTCTCATAAAAATACTATACAAATAGCAATCTTATAGAGTGATACATATCTTGATAAGTTTTTCTGATAAATCATTCACATTAGCTTTGAAAGGTAAACAAATACTGACCTTATCCAAGTTTATATTCGATTTATGTATTCCAAATAATTTAGAGATGAATTTGATCAACTCAGAATTTGCTTCCCCATCTACTGGTGCTGCTGCAATTTGGATTCCAATTCCTTCATTGGAAATATCTGCAGAATTCAAATACAAAAAAATAAAATTGAATTTCTTTTTATTTGTGGCAGGAATTTATCTTTTAGTTACAGATTTTCCAACAAAAAATGAAATTAAGCTAATATTTTACTTCTTACAATCTCAAATGTTAATGAAATTTACTGATTAACTTGTATTTTCTGAAAGTCTGAGTTTTAAAAAGAAATATGAACAATGTGGGAATTTCTAAGGAAATAAGATTCCATGAAGAAGAAAAAAATTAGCACTATTTCTGAGATGGGTTTGATAACTGGTGATTTCTCTGCAGTCAAGGATGAAACATCAAGATAAATAAATACCTGTTACAGAGTTTTGTTTTGCTCCTGGCTTTGCAAGGATTTTTAAAAATAATGTGTTATCTGCTTCCACTTGAATTGGACTCTGAGGAACAGCTTGCTCGATTTTTTTATCAGACTGCAAACAAAAAAATCAAATGCCTTTCAATGTTTCCATCAAATATTTGGACTATATATATGCATACAATATATATATATATATATATATATATATATATATATATATATATATAGTCATCCGTAGACAGATTTGTTTTGCTGTATCACAGCTCATCAGTATGGTTACGAGCATAGGGTACATATGGATGGAATAATATTTCTTATCCAAAGAAACACTACTCTTAAAAAAAGTGCTCAATACAAAGTAGAGCTAATAATATTTATTCAGAAAATTATAACATGGATATGTTATAATATCACTACAAAAGTAGCTATTTTGTTTAGACACTTCTTGTGTCTTGTCAAGTGATGTGGTTTATTTCAAATTGAATGATTTTAAAAGGTTAAAAACAAGCAAAACCCCTTTAATCAGGGAGGCATTATTGTATGTACAATGTGGACCAATTAGAGTAAAGCAACTTCTAATTTGGAGAATATGTGAGCAGACTTAAAAATAATTGGGGGGGGGCATTAGTATTAATATTTGATTAAATTGAGATCAGCATTAATTATTAACTATTAGATCTATTATTATTGTTGCGAAATTAAAAAAAAATTTTCTAAGTTTAACAATTTATTAGATTTAGAAAGTTATTCATATATTAAATGAAGAAGAGAAAGAACGCACACATAAATAAACCTATAAACATCCACACATAGAAAAATAGACGAATATATTCACAAACACTGGCAAACAGACACATATACATGCACAAATTACAAAATTTTGTTTTTATCAACTTGTCAATTTGTCTGTTAAATTTTAAAGCTCCATTTGGACACAGACTGAATTGCCACATATTGGATACAGTCAGGGCGAATTCGTAACGTGACCAGCCTTGAATGAATGAGATCGGGGCAGACACAATCATATTTCAATGCATGAACATATAAACATAATTAGATATATACTTATGCAAATACACACGCTAAGAACAGAAATGTACACAACTAAAACTCCACAAATTGTAAAAAAATATATAACCACATAGATGGAAATACACAAAACCACTGGCATCAAACTTGGTAGATACACTATACACAAATTAAATGCGTATGCATGTACAAAACGTCACACATATACATATATATGCTAAGCCCCATATTGTTCATATGAAGTTATGCCTGTGTAAGTCCCAGTTGTCTAGCTCGCATGTGCGTGTGTCTCTGCGCACGTCAATGGTTGTACAAGTGTTAATCTATGTCTGCATTTGTATAAAAGGCATCACGAAGACAAATATTCCTCCCAATTTTCATCCCACTTCCACAAAAATTCATCAATATACGCATCTCTACATATATCTAGTATTGTAAATAAAAAATTAAAACAGTTAGTCTGACGCTTGTAAAAGCGTGAAACCTAGGACCACAAACTTACATCCATCTAACTAAATATCTATCTATTTATCTATATATATATATATATATATATATATATACACACACATATGCAAACATACATATATATATAGATATAGACATGCATACATGGACCTCTGGAACATACATACATACAAATATGAATATATATATACACACATATATAAATACATACATACATATATCTAAACTTATTTATAAATGGAACTTTGTCTGTGTGTGTGTGTCCGTTACTTATAGACTCCGAAACAGCTGAACCGATTTTCTTGAAAATTTACACAGTTGTACTATAAGCGTCTGCAAATGTTCTTAGCTAGGTTTTGTGTTGATAAATATCAAAAATCAATAATCGAAAAAATTGGGTTATAGAAGGAGTGGCCAGATTTTAATCAAATTTGATACACTCATAGACAAAGACATAAGAAATGATATTCAGAAATTTCAAGGTTGCAGTTCTTATAATAGTGCAGAAAATCAATAATATATATATAAAAGCTTTCAATACACCCGAGCAAGGCTGGGCTATACTGCTAGTATACACATATACCCATAGAAAAGCATACAGACATACATGTAAGACACACACAAGTAAATGGTTACATATACATACATATCAGCAAGTAAAGCAAATATCAATGTCTACTAGTACAAAAGAACAGATGTACACTTATACATATACATATATATATATATATATATATATACATACATACACTAATATTTAGACATTAATTTGCCTATATTTGATGGGTACTTTCATCCGACTCGAACGCTCTAACGAATTCCCCCCAGGTACACAATCCAGCACATAGCAACACAATAACACTTGGTAAGCACTCAACCCAATATTCGACAGAGCCCAAGCTAGTACAAATCATCCAGCTAAAGCCCAACATATTTCCCCATAGCACCAACTGTCAAAACCAACAACCATGATTCTCAAGCCCCAAGTCCCACACTGTTTCCTAACTATTTATAATTCCTCAACCCTGTGAAAACCGATTTCAGGTTGAATGGCTGGCAGAAATCAGTATGATAACACATGGTGAACAATACACCCAGTAAAGATTAACCAGAATGTCCAATCCAAACAAAAACATCCATAAAAAGGCAGTTAAAGAGATTTTCCTTAATTTTTCAATATTACAACCAAGGCCTCCAGACAATTTCAGAATTTCCTGCATCACTTTCGAATAGTCTTGTTTAAGTTCATGAATGCTGCCATAATCCTTGCCTTCAGTTCATCTTTGGTGTTAAAGGAAGTTTTGTTGAACTTTTGTTTAACTGCACCTCACATGCGGTTTGCAGTTTGGGGAGTTAGGTGACCAAATTTAAGGAGTGTTGTGGTTGCAGAAATTGCTTGACAGCTATGCCTGGGTTTTTTTGCTTGTGTGACATGGTGTCAAAACATAAGGTCTTCTATCAGCCACATTCTTGACTCAGGACAGCACTACTTCCTCAAGGTACGTGATGTAAGCATCTGTGTTGAGTCTGAGTCCCTGTGGAAAGACGAATAGAGGCAAAGTTTTGCCACACTAGTGATAATTCCAAACAGCTTTGTAATCACCATTTCTTGGTTCATCCAACTCTTTCCAAATCGTCCCCAGTGTCCTCAGATTAACACCCAAACACTCTGAAATGTTTGACAGAGGTACCTCCATTAATTTTCTATACCTTGGTTTCGAGATGAAATGAATTGCTACAAATGAAAAAGTTTTCATATTAACTTCAATAGGAAGCTAAAGAATTAAATTTATTATTTCCAGTAAGCAAATAATTGATTGGAATCGATTTGGAGGGGGAGTTTCTAAAATAGTTGTTTAGTGCCCTTGTTTTTTAGTCATCTTTCATTGTAAATGTAATTCTTGGGATTGAAAAATCTCCCAAAAATAAAATAAAAATATGCTTTTCTAAAACTTTATTTGAAGAATATTAGCTGATTTAAAGTATAATAAAAGTAATGTATATATAAGGTGCGATGGGTAAATTGTCACCATTTTATATTTTCAATTTCGCGCATGCACGGACATTCACAACGGAAGCTCTTTCGAACTTATTCTCTTCTGTTTAATGGAGAGAGAAATGAACAGATATATTCTCGGAAGATTTTAATTGGAATCTTGACGATATCACAAAAAAATTGAACTTAAAAATTAAAGTTAAGTTAGTGGTTCGTTAGCATTTATTTTGTTGTCTTGGAATTTTTGAAAGTATAAGATTGCCTTACTAAAGGTTTATGCACCTAAGAATTGTTCCTAACCTGTGCTTTATTTAAAAAGAAAAGAAAACGAAAAAGACAAATTCACCTACTATCATAAAAAACAGTTCAAATTACTTGGACTACAACGTATCAAAATGACTTTAGTTCTTTTTCTTTAATTACGTTATGCAAAATTAATATATTTTTGATTTTGGTGTATGTATTTTTCTGAAAAATTATTTTTTCATCAGTATTCAATTCAATTTTTCATCTTTCAAAATAACTGATTTATAGGACAATAAAAGTTAATGCGCAATTCACCTGAACTTAAAAATTTCTCGTGCATAGCAAAAAAAAACAAAACAGACGGATTCATTCACATAATTAAACATTTAATTATTATTGTGAATAAAAAAAAAAAGAAATAATACAAAGAAAAGAAAAGTAATTTCTCTAGACTCTTGAAGCCATTAGAAGCAATTTTCTTTTTACGTACGAAAAGATTATTTTTTCATACTTTGCCTTTTTTCTTTCTGTTCCCGGACATTGTAGAAATAGTTTTCACTGTATGAAACCTGCTAATAAAATTATTTTTCAGTAAAGCCATAAAATGTACTACACATTTTTTCACTCCATTAGCTAAAGAATTATCGTGTAAACCGGTGTTGCATTCCGGAAATAATTCTCATATAAAAAGGCCGGTGTGTAAAGCGATCTTTATACGGAGATATTTTTATGGAGATGGCTGGGACGGGGTTTCACTTCAAAAAATAAAATAAAATAACATCAGAGGTTTTAATGTCTTACTCTTCGATTATCTTTTTTTCTTTTGAGACAAGTAAATTATAAATTAAATACTTTGGTGAATTTTTGTTCAATCAGCTGAATTCAAATAAGTTCAATTTTGTAATTGCAAACAGAAAGTTTGTATGTGTATTTATCATGTAAACTTACATAATTGCGGCACAAGGCCTAGTAGGGAGGGGAAAAAACTGAGGCTGGTCATACAATACTCTATCTTATTCCTAGCTAATTTCTTTCGTGACCCAAAGCATCCGTTACAATTTTTCTCTCTCACCATAAGAACTTGCCCTTCGTCACTCACACTTATCATCCACCGCAATACCACATATCACTCCAGGGAACTTAAAAAAATACCCCAATTGTACATAAAAATTTCATTTTTACAATATTCAATATAAAAATATAGATGAAAATATGATGTGAAATGACACAGGGGGAAGGGGAATGACATAACTTTCCCAAACAAAATAAACTAAAAAAAATATAAACAAAAACCATCATGTTAGCTAGTCCCAACCCACCCACAAAACAAAGAGGCCACTGTATTCTGCCTGTAAGGCAAAATCAAGCAACACTCTTTCTATTGGGAAGGAGAAGGAGAAACAAACTAATTCGGAGTGGGAATGAAAAATTCTGATTCAGACGTGGTAATAACAGGACAAAATAAAGTGGGACTGGGGATCACAATCTGAATCATAACTAAAAATAGAATGCCGGGAACAGGCCAGGACACACACTCATTCACATTAACTAGGAACACAAAAAGGGACTTACCTTAACCACGGGAAGGGTTCCAGAGGAATCCAACCCGATGCGACTAGCAGGTCTAAAAAAGAAAATCAAGGCTAGCCCCAGTCACATGAACCAGGCTCGCCGCAATTACCCACCTTTCGCTGAACTCTGTCGGGTGCAGCCACTTCCAATCAGTTCTGATCTTCATTTTGAGCTGGTGCTCAAAAAATCGGATCAAATCCTGATGTGAAAGACGACCACCCCGCAAGACTTCCTCCAAGCGCGTCGTCCATATCACCATTCGAGCCGTGGCCAGCAGCGACAGAAACACCATTCGCTTCACTCCAGAGTACGGTGGCGACACATTATCAACAGCGTATGCACGATCAATGAGCAGAAGCTCTCGCGGCGTGATACGAGCAGTCAACTCGCCGACTCGATCCCATAATGGGCGAACGCGCACACAATGATAGAAGGCGTGCGAAGACGTCTCCTTTAAACCAAGGTTGCAACGCTCACAATCTGGCAAATCCGCCAGGCCCAATATGAAACGCAAGTCATTGGGAGACAAGCCATTCCAAGCCAATCGCCAGGTCAAAGAAAACTCAGAGTTGCTGAGATACTCCAATACTGGCGCCCAAGACCAATGAGAGTGATATTCACTCTCCGTCATGCCGAGCTTCCCCCTAAGTCGATCCTTTGCGACGCCCTCCACTAATCCCTGATAGAAGAGCTTCCTAGGCTGTGAAAGGTCACCGGACCGCGGAATGGCCATTAAGGCCTTGCGGCATTCAAGAATGAACAACGGTCGCCCCCGAGGCTTACGGCAGCGCCTCGAGATCGGGGGAGTGATAGTGAGGCTCGGGAACGCGTCCCGCACTACCCCCGCAAGCAACGAATCATTCACTAACGCACGTCTGAGAAATGCCAACCTCGAGGCGAGCTTGTGGCTCACCAAGTGCGGCATCCCCAGACCCCCATTGCACAGACGTTGGTAACAGACACGTTTATCGACGTGATGTCTGCGTCCTCTCCAAAGAAAGGAGATTAGCAGACCCTCGAGCGCCTCCTCACACGCCTGATAAAGTGGAAGCACCGACAGCCGGTAAAGGATCTTGGGAAAGAGGTATGTATCACACACCTCCGCCAAGCCCTTTAAGGACAAACGCCTTCGTTGCCAAATCTCGAACAGCGCAACGACCTTTGCCTGTACTTCAGACGAATTCTTCTCCAACTGTAAGTCCGGACCAAACCAAACTCCAAGGAGCTTGACCGGCCCGTCCGTCCAGTCGAAGGGCCCCGGGAGGAGAAACCCCTTCCAGGCGCCTAACCGCAAGCCGGACGACTTGTCGCGGTTAATCTTGCAAACAGAAAGTTTGTATGGCATAGGGTTTTAGGGATATTAAAATGAACAGTTGATTTACCCACAGTAAGAAGATTAATGCAGGATGATAATGACGAGAAAATAAACGTGTAATTTAACAAAGCAATAGAATGAATTTTTTCACGAATTTATATGCTTGAAGTAGTGTCAGTGCCTCGTTTCAGAAAAATAAATAAATTCTTCAAGTCCATAACATTCTTATGAAGAAGACATGTTCATATAACAGCTTAACCTCTCTGACACAACATACTATTAACAAATGTTCAAAACAGAGATAAGAGTTCGTTGATCACCGAAGGGATATATGATTTGCATACGTTAAAAAGTAAACGAAGTGAGATGAATTCCTTGAATTCATTTACGCGCAAATACCCTTGGGAAAGGTAATCTGTTTCTTCCCTTCAGTTATGGGTTAAATAACAGGACACATTAGGTTTTATAGCCTTGGCTGACAACCAGCTTACCGCAGAAAGTAATGACAACCTACTGCGGGACAATCTTCTGCCTAGTCAGTCGTGTTGTATGGATAAGAAATTAAGAACTAAAAGCATTTGGGGAAAACCCAAAGTAAAATTGCACATCCGCAAAATTGGTTTCAAACGACTATTCACATGTCAGGGCGAAAAGCAAATCCTGAATCCTGATTGGACCAGTCAACAGGGTCAGATGGAAGCAGTAGCTGACAGCATCTCACCATGTAAAGAAGAAACTTCAAGCTGATTCGCCCTCACTGCCAATTTTTGTTTCTTCTTTTATCACTCCACGCCAACCCAAGCGTAGAGCACGCCACAGTTTAAAAAATAATTTCATTCATTTGTAAATAAGTCCTGAAAGTTTTATTAAAACCGGACAATTATTTGATTATTGCAAGAATTTCCAAATTAATGTGTTCTTTCACCGAAAAAAACAAAACAAAACAAAAAACAAAAACTGAATTATGCAATAGTACGTTTTTCATTGTAAACTCTCGTAACGATATGGTTTCCCGCTAACTAAAATCAAAACAAGAATTTTGCTAAAAATGTGAATGTGCTAGAAGTGATTAAATATTAAAAAAATAATTAAAAATACTTTGATCTTTCCTCTTAATAACAATATAAACATTTTGATTGAAAAATGTTCGTTTTTATTAAGTTTGAGGTCTTTTTTATTCATACTATGCTGTTTTTTCAGCGATTTACTGGAGTTACCTAATTTGAGATGCTTAACTTTCTTGGATTGTTGAGAGAAAATTCTTTGACGTGGCCACGTGCCAATAATATAAATGGCGAGTAATTTTACACTGGCGAGAATTTCTTTTCGTCGTCAGTCCTCCGAATTTCAAAGGAGTGTATAAAGGGAGTTATTTCGCACTCACTGCAAGTTTATAAATTAATGCAACAAAAGCATCTAGAGAATATATAGTGAGTAGACAGGTAGTGGTTGAAGCATATTGAAATATACCCTTTCCTCTTTTTAGTAATAGAGTGACAAATAAACTCTCTCTCTCTTTTTCTCTCAACACATACGATCTTTCCCTCTTTCAATTCTTCCATATTTCTGGTAAACTAGATTATAACTAGGACATAACTTATGTGATCAACAGACGTCATGCGAAAGTCAAGCAATAACTAACGCTCCCGTCAAAATCAAAATCAGAAACGCATAGGCTTTAAGAGAATATAAAAAGGACAGTGAACACGTGCATACACCTTTTAGCTGGTTCCAATTCGCCTGCCGGTGGTGTAACGTTCACGACAGCCGTCAGAGATTTAGTCAACACATCAACCAGCCAAAAGGAGACTAAATCTGTGCAAATCAGAGATGTGCTTAAATATTCTCCACGAAAAAGATATACAGAAAACCAAGGAATGAACTCACGAGTACAATCCACACACACTCCGGAACATAATATGACATAACGCAAATAACAACCTGATACTACATTCCACTTGACACAGATGGAGGCTCAAATATGCTATATGTACTTGAATATACGCAGAAGAAAAACTCTTTATAATCTGAACACAACGACACATATATGAATATTCACATGAATGACTTATACAAGAAACATATCAAAGACAAAAAATACAAAAAGGACAGAAATGATAGTCATTCACATATAATAAAAAATCTAAACTTATGAAGTCAAAAATAAAAATGGGGGTATAGTTAATAAAACCTGGCCTTTACTCATTTATCATCTCAACCTCGTCTATACTGTCAATATATACAAAACTTACATTTACAAATGATTATTATAAATGTATGTCTATTCGGTCAGTAATAGCTTTTAAAAATTTTAGCACTAACAATAAACATAATTCAATAGCTGTTTTCGTCCCAGTTGAGTATGTAAATAGACAAACATTTGTATTGCATAAGAAAAACAACTTTTCCATAAGGCTATTTTTCAAGTGCCTGTTAAAAAAATGTAGGCATTTGTATTTCTGCGACTTCATTGTAAGATTAACAATAACATTGTTGTCTTTTCAATCGAATAATCATGTTTATTCAAGTATCTGTACATTGAGAATTTTATGTTTATCAAGGTAGATTTTATATTTTTGTTATTGCTGTTTGTTGATGTATCAGATAGTATTTTCTTTCATATTCGGTTGACATTTTTAGCGTCATTGTGTTTCTCCCATATAATGAGGTATATCGAATAATAATAATAATAATAATAATAATAATAATAATAATAATAATAACTCGGTAAGTCTTATTCTTTCACATAATGAATGATTTAATACGCACACAACATACGCCTATGAAAGAACGAAGAATATATTTATATTTATAGGAAATTCAGTCGTCCAGATTTCTCATATGAAAAATTCGAACGTCCGATTTCCAAACAATAATAAAACAAGAATATAGAAAACATGGGTACACTTATTAAATAAATCATTTGTATTTACAAACGCGAATTAAAAAAGAGTAGAAAAATGATTAGTCTTTAATTGGGTTTACAAAAAAAATTAGTCTTTGGGTTTACAGAAAAATCTAAAATACTTATAAATAAGCAGCATGATAAAGCCTAGCGAAAGATTTATTGTTTTAATGTAGAGTATGCTGATGAGATCTTAGAAATGATGGAAACAAAAAGGAAACTAATACTGAGCATCAGGAAGAGACAGCTGAAGTTCCTGGGACATGCAGTGAGGAAGGAGGGCTTGGAGAACCTGATACCAACAGGCTAGATACAGGGAAGAAGAGACAGGAGAAAGCAACGGATAACATATTTGAAGGACCTAATCAGGTGGATGATGGAACGAGGGTTGCATGGTGTAACAGGAGAAGGTGTGCTAAGAGCCACCAGGGATAGGGAAACGTGGAAAGCCATGAACGCCTATGTCCTGAAGGGACAGGGCACATAGAAGAAGAAGAAGAAGAATGGAAGAAGAGCACAATAATAAATGAATAACCTTGCAACCTCTCTCTCTCTCTCTCTCTCTCTCTCACTCTCTCTTAGGCGGGATGTAGCGAGTCTCTCACTGCTCTATCGCTACTACCATGGAAAGTACGAACTACATTTCTTGGCTTCGCCAGGTCTTACCTTCACGGTTAGGACCCACCATTCCATTTACATATTTCACTGCAAGTTTAACTCAAAAAACATTTCCCTGCGAACCACTGCCCTGTGGAACAAACTCCTAAGAGGATGTTTTTCCGATCACTACAATCTTGACTTGTTCAAATCTGGAGTCAACCGTTATCTCCCCTCCTATCCATATAAACTTCCCCTTAATGTAACCCACGACGTTGAGTGCCCTGAGCCTTGTGTAGGGTGAACCATAAATAAATAAATAAAAATAAAGAAATTCATAGTGGTTTTATTAAGTCGTTAATAAAAGTTAGTCAAGAAGTTTGTCTAGTGTGGTTATGTTCAGGTTGAGTTGCACTGATGATTCGCTGCATGTATAGTAAATATTTGAATTGCTGCATCGATATATCTTAAGAGAATTTGTAAGTTATGTCAAATTGTGTGTGAATAATGACTGAATAATATAAAGAAAAATGTTTAAACATTAGAGCCACTGACAAACTCAGTTGAGAATTGTTTTTATTTAAAGATAAGAGGGGCTCATACTGGTGAGAGAAAGGGCACTAGAATATACTTATGATTGAATGGAAAGTATTGATGCTTTGTCACCAGTTTCTGTTACTTATTGGGACTTTGTTTTGATCCAGCACAGTGTTAATATATAACATCTGACCTCCGATTTTTGAGGAATGAAGAGTTTATACACACCCACAGATGAGTCAACATATTACGACGATCCGCATAGTAACTTCTATGTATTCGAAAAACTTTTCTTACTTGATCAAGTTTCCTCTGGAATTAAGTGACAGGAAATAGATCATTTAACTGCTGCATTTTACGTTCTGAAGATTCTACAGAGGGAACTTGTACAATGAAATTGAGATGTTGGAAGTTTGGTAGCCAGAGCAAGACGGTGAAGTCTTCTTCCTAAAACCGTTTCAGTACAATTCGTGAAGTGATGTAGAGTGTATTGTTCTGCTACAAATATGACACTCCCATCGTAAAAGACTGTTGCCGTTTATGTGTGTAGCTGGTTCTGATGATAGATGATAGAGGAAATACGCAATGAAATAGCTTCAACATGGAGGATAAGACCCAGTACTTCCTAACATAACGTTATCAAAATACTTATGCAACATCTACCGGTTGCTTTCGCATAGTACATGTGTGTTCGATCGCTTCCTCAGTATATCAATATATTCTTATCTTACTATATTGCCATTCACCTTATTCAGGAGAAAACGAGATTCATCAGATCAAAACCTTTTTCATCTTGTTCGAGCGCGCATTGAAAGTACTTTCGATAACGGACTGACTGGTCTGCAACTAGATATTTCCATATCCAACAAGCTTCTATGTGCTCGGTGTTGTGACGCATTTCTTTATTTACCTTGATGAAAGCAACTTGGGCTGTAGAAGTCCTGTTAGTCCGTACTTTCCGAGAATGAATCCGTTCACTTCTTACATCGATAAGTCATATCCGATCAATGCATTGTAGGTGGTTGGCGATTTTCCCCTTCTTTAGCAACTGCCGATAGGTACTCACAACTGAAAGTGAACACCTAACAAACCTTGACGTTTTGGAAATGTTCCAACCTAATCTTCTGGCTGCAGTAATTTTGTCTTTTATTAAAGTCACTAAAATCCTACTTGCACATATCCACTTCATATAGGACATCAAAATAAAGTAATACAAATTGGCTGATATGGATTATGTACCTATGAAGTCAGTTGTTACGAGACAATAGCTATCATTTTTGCCAAGTGTCTCAGAGGAAAATCGTTCATACATAGCTAAACCCTTTCGTGTAAAGCACTCAAATCTGCGAACTGCTCTACCCATTGCGTCACTTATACGATACACATTTGCATTTGAAATGTAACGTTAACAATGTTAGGATATAGTTCACAAAATTTCATCTCCCTTACTGACAAATTTCTGTTCTTAATAACGAATGGGAACGAACACATGGCCTCTACAATTTTGAATTTGGCAACAACTTATTAGAAAATTAGAAATACACGTAAAAACAAAAACAAGCTATAGGAACAGATTAATAGCTGAATTAACAAAACTTGTTTAAATAAATTCATGTTGCCCCATTTTTTTTCTTTACAGTATAGTTTACATTTTACAAGGCTCTGGTGCCAATCGAGGTAGCGGGTTACTTTAAGGGACAGTTTATATGGGTAGGAGGGGAAGATAATGGTTGATTCTAGACTTGAACAGGTCAAGATTGTAATGACCAGGGCTTGTTCCATAGTACCCTGGTTCGTGGGAAGAAGCTGTTTGAGTGGAACTTACTTCTCGCCGATGGAATACGGAGGAAGTGTGGTTGGTTTGTTGCTATGTAAGTGGCATGGCGGGGTATATTTTAAACATGTGTAAATATATCGTGATTTATTAATTTCTGCATACTATTTACAGAGTTTTTAAAACACATTAGCACATATTATAGTATCTTACATTAGCTTAATGTAAATACTGTTTTCGATTATAGAAAATGATAAATACAATATTTCTTTTGAAGTTGTGTTTTAAGTCCCAGTGACTGTAAGAGGTAAGTCGAGTAAAGACTAGAAAAAGACCGCCAGCCAATTTTTTTTATGGTTAAGAAATAAACCGTTATGCATTCTTCACCGAAATGTGTTCATAATATAAATATTTACTCCATTCTTTATCATTTAGGAAGAAATAAATGAAATCCTTTGAAATAAAAAAGAATAAAAACTCAAATATACAACCTGATGATTAATGCTGGCTTAGCAACAACCAGTTAGCTTTTGATTGGTTAAAAAAAGTGGTAAGGTATTTTTTTTCACCAGCAGCTTTCACTCAAGCCTGGTCTTTTCATTAACACATTTATACTATTATTATTATTATTATTTTTTTTACTTTTTGTACGATATGATGCCTCGTGACGATAAATTATCATTTTTATTTTCGTTTTATTTTTGTAAGACACAAGGGATAGCCATGAAGTTATGATGAAATATTATACCTGTTCACAATATATCTGTACTTATGACGAGTTTTCTTCAATAATGTTTTTTCATTCCGATACTTTATCTTCTTTCAACATTCTACAATTTCTTTCTCCACCATCTCATCTTCTGACCCTTTTTTGAACTATTATTTTCCTTCCGTTTTAACGTATTCATGCTGTAGTTCAACTTCCTCTGTAAATCCCAGGTTGGTGGAGGTCTATTAAAACACTTATGTTAAGCTTAATAAGTAGCTACAATATAAGGTCACAAGCATGTGAGGATCGAACTAACAACTCTGTATTAATGGCCAACCAGATAAACTCACTAACCCTAACTCCATACAATGTGTCACTTTTTAATAAAACTACGAAAGGCATGTGTCCTGAATGGTTTTGGGGTTAGATTTTTTTATCAGCTTGTCCGGAAAGTTCATGTTTTTTTAGTTGTCCATGTTCCAACACATCATATTTCTCACAAATATAATATTCTTACATTTCCGATAAACTATCTCTCGAGAAAGGAAGTTTAAAATTATTTAATTTGTGTCACTTTTGCATCCCTATGAAAATGGAAGGTAAGGTGTATTTTAGACACTCGATGTTTTTTATTGCCGTAAAACCAAGATGCCCCGCAAGTAAATAAAAAAAAAAAGAAAAAAAGAAAAAAGAAAAGAAAAGATATGTACTGTGTACAGGGAAACTGACAACTTCTAATAACTGTACGGAAGTTGTTTGCTAAATTTAGAATTGGTAATTGTAGCCTTATTGCTGAAGAACACCCAGGCAGACACCCCATTACAGATGACGACCAAATCAAGACATTGAGAATAACCTGCATCACACAATGCGACAACTGGCAGAAACACTAAATGTATCAAAATCCACCATTCAATCTTGGGCACTCAGATCATCATGGTATCGAGTACCGCATGAACTGAGCGAAAATAATCTTTTGGATTATATCGCTGTCAGTGATTAGCTGTATAAACGCAATAAAAATGCTCTTTTTTTTAAAGCAAATTATGACGACTGATGAGAAATGGATCGTTTACAACAATGTTCCGCAAAAAAGATCCCGGGTTAAACGACATGAGCTAACTTTAGCCACCCAAAAGCAGATCTTCAATCTAAGAAAGTCATGCTGTGCAGTTGGCGCGATTGGAAAGGAATCCTGTACTATGAGTAAGTAACCAGTCAATTTATTCTGAAAATCACTGCTTACAACTAGACAAATTAAAGGCAGCAATTCAAGAAAAACTCACAAAATAGCGAATAGTAAAGATTTTGTTTTCCATAAGGATAATGACAGACCTCACGTTTCTTTGACGACTCGGCAAAAATTATTGCAACTCGGCTGAGATGCGTTGGCCCACCAGCCATATTCACTAGACATTGCTTCTTCGGATTTTTATTTATTCAGGTTTTTGCAAAATAATCTCAATAGTAAAAAAAATTAATTCTTTGGATGGTAGAAAAACTACTTTTCTTTGCCGAGAAATCACTGAAATTCTGGGAAAACGGAAGCCTTATGTTGAACGAAAATAGAGACAGGTTATGCAACAAAATGATTCATTATTTAGTTGAATAAATATTTAATGGCATAATTTTGTTTTTGTGTTCAAATTTCCCTTAAAAATCACCACACATTTTCCTGACAAACTAATAATTGCTAGACATTTAATGGCTGACAAGTTTCGTGAAAGAAGCTCAACATCGTACACAGAAAAAGGAATTTGTGTGTGTGTGTGTGTGTGTGTGTGTGTGTGTGTGTGTGTGTGTGTGTGTGTGTGTAAGTAAATTAACCTAGTGAACCAACAAACCTACCAAGGTTTCACCTAAACGGATCTTCAGAGAACGCTGGCTATAGAGGAAAATAACAACGACAAGGTAAAAGGAACTCAACCCACGTGACCAGAAAAAAGGAAGGCACCAAACACAAATGGGGGGAAACTTTTATTAAGAAATATAGATAAACATTAAAATAAAAAAAAATCGGCCTTGTGTCATACGTAATCGAACTCCCTACAACTTACAGATTTATGCGTTATCGTCAGAAGGTTGGAATGTGTGGATTTGTGGAAGAATAAAAATATGCATTTTGCATGTTAAAATACAAATTTATTAATGAAAAGGATAACATGAATTGTAGAAGTTAATGTTCACTAAGAAACAAGTAATGAGTTCAGGCTATCAAGAGTTGTAGAATGTTCGTAGTAGTAACTTGTTGGAAAGAGTTTATGTATACGTATGCAGGGACGTATATGTGTATGTATGTAAGTATGAGCGTTTGTTCGGTAGGAGTGTCTGAAGTATTCGCTCAGTTTTAAATTGTCCGTTTGTTATAAGTATAAGATGAGGCATATGGGAATGTTGAGAATGGAGAAGAAGTAAAAGGAATCAGCACACGAGAAAGAAGGAGAAAGAGAACGTATGTGCGACGGGGATCTTTCGTTCGAATCGACTTGAAGTTTTTGCCGTTACATTTTAGTTTTTTTTTTTTTTTTATAAGCGTTTCACCCCAAGCAAGGCATGTCATTGCCACTTACTGTGCAGGGGGCTACGTAGAGTGGAGAAAGGCTGATTAAATATAGGAAATGACAGAGGGTGGGTGATAGGCGGGTAAGGATACCGAGAATGAGGGTTAGGTAGATGAGAGTGTTGTGAGAATAGTTGGGAGTTAGTGTGATAGGAGGTGTCTATTGACTCTACATTTAAACACCTGGAGATTGTAACTGTCGGGAAAGCAGACTTGTGGAAGGGAGTTCCACAGGCGGGAAGCGCGAGAAAAGAAGCTGTTGGAGTAGAACTTACAGTTACATCTTATTTGTTTAACTGTAAAAGGGTGGGACCTAGTTGCTAATCTAGTATCTCGTGTAAATTCGTGCTTAGGCGGCACCAATGATCTAAGCTCATCGGAGCAGAAGCCATGAAAGTACTTGTAGAAGAGGCACAGGGAAGCCACATCACGCCGGTGTGAGAGCGGCTGCAGCCGGTCTGCCAAGTCAGTATCAACCACGTTACAGATCCTCCTTTGTATTTTGTCAAGAAGCCCAAGGAGAGCAGCAGGGGCACCCGACCAGATATGGCAGCAATATTCAATACACGGGCAGATGGTAGATTTGTATATGTGCAGAATAGATTCAGGTGGGAAAAATTTCCGGGCCCTGCACAGGGAGCCCACTTTCATAGCAGCAGATTTGGCAATGGATTCAATATAGTCATTCCATTTGAGGTCCGCAGAGAGTGTAAGGCCAAGGAGGCGTAGTATTTTACTCTCTGGGAGGCTAGCCTGTCCCGTGCTAATGGGAGGTAGATGCGATTGTCTATGGTGATTAGTTGATAACAGCTTTGTTTTAGAGGCATTGAAATTTACCAACCATTTCCTACCCCAGGTCACTACGGATTGGAGGTCCCTTTCAAGTACGGCAGCGAGGTTCACTTTGTCGTCCAGACCTGGTTTCTGATCGATGCGGGAGTAGATTGTTGTGTCATCGGCACACATGCCAACTTGGGATCTAATGGCGTCGGGGAGATCATTAATGTAGATCAGAAAGAGCGTGGGACCTAGGATAGAACCTTGAGGGACGCCAGCGTTCGTATGGTAGTTTTGGGAGGCATGCCCATTTAATACCACCTTCAATGTGCGGTTAGAGAGGAAAGACTGGATGAGGTCAAACAGATGTCCAGTTATCCCATAGCTCCGCAGTTTGCACAAGAGGCCAGTATGCCAGACCCTGTCGAATGCTTGGAGATATCCAAGGCAACGGTTCGGGCTTCACCATTCTTGTCGAGTGCCTGGTATATGTACTCGGTAATGGTCGTTAGCATATCAGCAGTAGACCTGGTGAAGCGAAACCCATACTGTTTGTCAGAGAGAAGCCCGTTGGTCCATAAGATGCTGAATCACCTCGGCGTTGATAATGGCTTCGAAAACTTTGCCAACGATTGGAAGGAGACTAATAGGACGGTAATTGGCGGGGTCTGAGGGTTCGCCAGAATTCTTAAATATAGGTACTACGCAGGAGGACTTCCAACAGGCAGGAAAGCAGGAAGCAGATAGGCAGAGGTTATAGAGTTTAGAGAGGACAGAGGAGAGTTCTGGGGCACATTTCTTCAGTACTATGACTGGGATTCCGTCACCGCCGCTCGCTTTGTGTGGGTCAAGTTGCGCAATTATCTTGGCGACCAGCGAGGGTGTAATGTGGACGTTATTTAGTTGAGCCTTAGTTCTGGGTGGGAAGTCTGGTGTAGGTATTCCTAACGAGTCCAGTGTCGAATTGGTTGAGAATCTACGGGCAAAACATTCAGCCTTGTTGGCTGGGGAGGTGAGAACTTCAAATTCATTGATTAGTGGGGGTATTGAAGTCTTGTTCCTGCTGAGCACGCTTTTGCAGAGACGCCAGTAATCTTTGGAGCCAAACTTAGAGGATGCTATGCGTTGCCTAATTCTGGTAGCAAACGCCCTCTTGGCTTCGTTCAGTACTTTTTTACACTTGTTCCGTGCTGAGGTGAAAAGGCGCCTGTTTGGGTTCGACGAGCAGCTTCGATAGAGCCGGAAGAAATGGTTCCGGTGGGCAATAGCGGCCGAGCAAGCGGGTGAGAACCAGGGGGACGAATTTGGTTTTAGTTGGAATTTTCTGGCAGGGATAAAAGCATCGATGCCAGCCTTAACCCAAGAGGAGACTTCGGAGGCACAGTCTTCGACAGGAAGATCAAAGACGTTGTTCCAGGGGACGTCGCAGAGGAAGTCCCTGAACGAGTCCCAATCGGCTCTTTGGTAGCAGTATGATATTCTGCTGGTCTGGTTTTCTTGGGTAGAGTTAGTGAGGATTGATATGTTTATGGAAACTACGGCGTGGTCAGAGTTTCCGAGGGGGCAGAGTTGCCTGGTAGTGCAGGAGTCTGGGATGGAGGTAAAGCAAAGGTCGAGTAAAGAGTCCCTTCCGTTAGGGTTTTTAGAGAAACGCGTGGGGAAGTCCACCACTTGCGTTAGAGCTTGGGCTATTGAAAAGTGCATGGTGCGGATCCCAGCAAGGTCGGTGGCTGAGTTTTCAAGCCACTTGGTGTGGTGGGCGTTAAAATCGCCAAACACAAATATATGGGCAGATGGGTGAGAAGAAATGGCCCTGTCGATGTTAGTAGAGAATAGTGTGTTGCCTCTTTCGCTGATCTCATCTGACAGACTGGCTGACACTGAACGAAGCCTTTATAGCAATTTAATTTTTTCGCACTGGACCGCTAACTATTCTCAGTGTTTCAAATCGCTTCCATTGGTCAGAAAATTAATTTAGCATCTGCTCGCGAAATCCGGTTTCGACTTTTTCTTTAAGCACGTGGTCAATCCTTTTCTATTTGGCAGAACCAGGATTTCACATGTCATTGTGAATTTTTGTAAAAATGAAGAGGAAAGTTGCTTTTAATTCTTAATTTCTTATCCAACACACACACACACACACACACACACACACGCGCGCGCGCGCACACACACACACACACACACACACACACACACACACACAATATATATATATATATATATATATATATATATATATTAAACATATATTGTTAAATATAACAGAAAATGAATGTCTTATGTTTAAACATGAGCATCGTATTTTGGCTTTAATTACTGGTAGAAATAACGCCAAAAATTGTCCAACATTTCAATATTTTTAACCTGGTTCTAAATTCTCGGCTTACATGAGCCATCTTCAGAGTGGTTGCAGTGACGTTAACAAATAGCATACGCAGGTTTTAAATTAGTAATGCGATTCTATGACGTTACACCGCGTGAGAGACCGAAACGTTAACAGCAGAACCATATGTCTAAATGCAATGTAATATGTTGCGTCTAGAGTGAAATGTGATTTTATCAAAACAAGATTTTTACTAAAAGCTCTGCACGTGTTAGAAATAAGTAACTTTTTTTTTTAAAATTAAAAAATACTTTGATTTTTCCTCTTAATAATAAACATTTTGATGGAAAAAGTTCATTTTTATTAAGTTTGGGGTCTTTTTTCTTCATACTATGCTGTTTTTTCAGAGGTTTAATAGAGGTACTTAATACACACACACACACACATATATATATGTGCACACACATACTATTTATTTGAAACATAATAATATAAGTATGTTATAACATCAGTACAAAGTAGCTATTTTGTTTCAACACTTCTTGTGTCTTGTCAAGTGATGGTGCTGAGTACGAGATAAAGTGTTTTAAAAGGTTAAAAACTAACCAAACCCACTCAACAGTGGAGACATTGTCTGTGATGACCAATCAAAATAACAATAAATGCTAATTTGAAAACCATGACTAAACTCATACACTAAAACAATTTATTGGTGCATTTATGTTAATGTTTGATTAAGATAGAAATCAATATTACTAATTGACTATTAATTTCACTTTAAAATGAAAATAAAAATTCATTTTAAAAATTATTACGAATTAATGCTAGAAATTACAAATTTCAAATTCTAAATTTAATAAAGCACCGTGTTTAAAGTATTAAAGTTATTCAAAGATGAAACTGGTAAAAGAGACAGACACAGGGACATATAAATATATGCATACACACATGCACATACATATACACACACATATAAGCGTATATGCTTTGATAATCTTCCATGTAAACAAAAACAGACTATCATTATTGTTCGTCCGTAAACAGTTTAATATATTTAATATAATTGTCATCTTTGATAATAGCTTATGTAAGCCAAAAGCTCAGATAAGATAAAAAAATATGTATAAAAAATTGTGATTTTCTTTCTTCAACGATAGTGCTATTAAGCTTGTCAGACGATATGAAAAGAATATACATAAAATAAGTAGACAAAACTTGTCTGTATTATTTAATGAAACATATATCAATGAATAATATATGTTTTATTAACGATGTGCGCTGTGGTGCAGTGGATATCGACTCGGAACGGCAAATCGGGGAGCCGAGTTCAAATTCCAGTTGAATTCCTTGCATTCAATTACGCACAAATACTCTTGGGAGAGGTCTCTTCCCTCCAGTTATGGGTTAAATAATAGGACAGATTGGGTTCTTTCGCCTTGGATGACAACCAGTCTATCGCAGAAAGCAATGGCAACCTACTGCTGGATAATCGTCTGCCCAGTCAGTCATGTCTCTTTCGAGACATGATCGCTCGAAGCGTGTATAACGTATGCCACTCAACTGACTGACATCAATGAAAAAATGCTGCCTATATATATATATATATATATATATATATATATATATATATATATGTGTGTGTGTGTGTGTGTGTGTGTGTGTGTGTGTGTGTGTGTATTTATCCTGGGTATGACATACATCGCATCCGGTGGTGTGAATCTAAATTTACTATTTGGAGTCTTAGGAAATGTGGAGTTACCTTTTAAGTGCCATTACTCCTAGGTTCACTTTGGCCCGGAGTGGTAGTACTTGATAGGGTTAAATGTATGAGTAGGATAGTTCGCGTGTGTGCCTGACTGTCCGTGTTTGGTGTGCAAATACACTGTAAATAAGTTTGTATCATGTATATGTGTATATACGTGGCTATGTTTATATATATATATAATGGATTCTCCCGTCGCGTTCAACGTATGAGGGTCCAACCTTTCTCCAGCAAGACAACCACACAGAGATTTGTTTATAGTGGTGAAGGCATTGTGTAGTACCATCCACACTTTTTGGAACTGCTGATAACAAACAATTGGTGCAGATGACTGCCACAGATCGCACGAACAGCAGACCTCAATTATTTAACCCATAATTGGAGGGAACGAACGGATTAATACCTTTCCCAAGGGTACCAGTGCGCAAGTGAACGCAGCGTGCCCGACTGAAATTGGAACTCGGCTCACCGATTTCCCCCTCCAAGCCGACATCCACCGCACCCCAACGCACATCCGTGAATGCTAACAGCACCTAGTATTCCCAAGTGGTCACCCACCTAAGTACTGACCAGGCTCAACGTTGCTTAACTTCGGTGATCGAGCGGGAACCGGTGTATATATATATATATATATATATATATATATATGTGTGTGTGTGTGTGTGTGTGTGTGTGTGTGTGTGTATTGGAAGACCCGAAGAGGTTACTCTGCTGTAATAAGACCCAAGAGACGTTGTTCACTGAGTTCGTGGCAAAAATTTGCACAAGTATCTTGTTATCAGCACTTCCAAAAAGTATGGCTGGTTCTTCCAAGCCTTTACCTCTATAATCAAATCATTTGTGTTTATAGTTCGATTCTTCGTCTTGTCTTTCCATCTCTTTATCTGAAACCTTTTAGTGATAGTGACGGAAAGAGGGAGAGGATACTACTGGAAATTCTGAGCGTACGTTCTGCACGGTAGCGACTACCAGTTGATAAACATAAACCCCTGAGCAGTTGCGCAATCCATGTTCTCTGGTAGTAACAAAGCAGATCTATTTAGACGCAGCACTACTTTCCTCAATTTGGGGAGTGAGTGAGAAAACGAAACCTAAAAACTGCTTGTTCATTTCCCTAACATGACAACTTATTGCAACTGTCTGGTTATCCAATCAGACAGTTAAAAACAAAGAAATATCAGAAAGAAAAGTAGAAATTTTAGTCTTGGTTCTTGGAATATCAGAAAACTACAAGCTGATGATACCGCTATAGAACGCAGAATTGCTCTTATTTCACGTGCATTGAGAAAGTACAATTTTTCCATAGATAGTACAATGTTTCCATATGTTACCTGCAAATTTGCAGGTATATCTCAACCCGAGGAGATTGGTGGTGGTTATGTATTTTATTGGAGTAGTAAAAGGGAAGAGGAGCATCGTCAGTTAGGTGTGGGCTATGCTATTAAATCCGATGTTGCAAAATCATTGACTTCACTTCTGCAGAGAATTGACGATCGCATAATGACCCTGAAGTTAGATCTTGAGATGGGGTCCCAAATGACACTAAGTTGCTACACACAAACCATGTCATGTCTTGAGCAAGAAATTTAGACCTTTTATGATAAATTGCACTCTTATCTCCAAAATTCCTTTCCACAGTAAATTTATTCATTTGGGTGATTTCAGTTTACGAGTTGAAAGAAATGGCCTGTTGTTATTGGAGTAGGTAAAATGAATTCAAATGGTTTGCGTCTTTTCGTGTGAAGAAATTTGATCTTTGTATCGGCAGCACTATCTTTCAACAGCCAAATCATCAGAAAATAATATGGATGCACCCTAGAGCCAAACATTGGCATCAGATTGACCATATCCTAAGAAGCTAGATATGTCTGATGTACACATCACCCGATCTTTTCACAGCACAACATGTTTTAGATCACGCTCTTCTCTGAAGTAGAATCTCTGTTCAATTCTCTCGTAAAAGACGTTTGGCTGACTCAAATAGACCCAATCGAATCGATGTCCTTGATTTGAAGAAATTATCAACATAGATTAGGCTTAGGATGCTTTTGGCAAACTTTGTCATCGTCTATGGAATGAAAGGGGCATATCAATTAAGACAAAGGTAAGTGTGTACAGAGCTAGTGTTCTCACGACCTTACTTTATGGATCTAAATATTGGATAAAAAAAGTCATAAACAGAGCCCATATTGAAAAACGATGTCTTTCACAAGCGCCGTCTCCATACATTCTGCGGTTACACCCTCATAGATCATATTTCTAACATGGATATTTTCACAAAACCTGGCATTGGAGCAATTGATTCCTTTTTTATTCAGTCACAGTTAAGATGGGTTGGCAACTTTGTTCGAATAGAAGATAGCAGAATGCCGAATTCTGATGTACAGTTTGATGGGGCTTGAAACGTTGGATAGCCTCTACTTCGTTATAAAGACAAACTGAAATACAATCTCGGAGAAGTTAACATACCAGTTGACTCCTTCGAATTGTCTTCTTTAGATCGAATGAAGTGGAGGTCAACTTTTCATCTTGGCATTGCAAATTTTGAACAGAATCGTCTTCAACATCCTGATGCACTCAGTTTGGAAACCAATATCTTCATCTGCGGCGATGTTCAAGGGCCCAATTTGTTCTGTAAATCCGAGGCTGATTTAAAGACTCACACTCTCCATAAACACTCAGAGTCAATGTCTGCATCGGTGACTTCTGATTCTCAGACGGACAGTTTCAAATGCTCCCTCTGCAGCCTGTTATGCAAATCGAAGATACCCTTGATGACGAACAAAGGATACAAATATACAACTTGATGTTTTATATACCAAACAAATCAGACCCTCATACGTCGAAATCGATGGGAGAACTCATTATCATTTCTCTCTCTCTCTCTCTCTCTCTCTCTCTCTCTCTCACACACACACACACACATGTATATTGTTTCAACAATATTAACAACAAAGAAGAATGCTCATTCATACAGTTAGGCATAAATGATTTCCACCCATTCATAAACAACAAACACTAAATAACGCAATAAACTTAAAACAATATCAAAACATTTCAAAAGATGACCTAACCATTATCAAACATCGTAGATAGTCCATACTATACCATAATAACAAAATATGTCAAAAGACGAAACACCACCGCCAACAATACCAGCAATGAATACAACTTTGATGTAACAATGGGAAGCTACGACAGGGCAAAATATACGTAATTATAGGTATTTATATCATCAGCAAACTAACAAATATAAACAAAAAAGACTTAACTTTATGCAGATGCGACGGACTTATAATTCTAAGAAACTGTAACGGTAGAACTAAGGAGAATATAAAAAAACAAATTATAAAAATCTTCACCACACTAGGAATTGTAATAGGCATAACAAACAAACCAAAAAATAGCAAATTTTCTAGGTATGACATTCAACTTAAGCAACAACACATACAAACCATACATAAAAGAAAACAATGACCGCATATATATCAACAAAATTCGAATCACCCTCTAAATATATTCAAACTCATGCAACAAACAAACAAAAAGCTATCTATGAACTCAAGTAATATAAATCATTCAATGAAAACAGATAATCACATGAATTAGCAGTAAGAAACAGTGGATGTTCAAATAAACGAAGAGAAATCAAACAAAAATAAAAAAGGAAACATAATCTGGTTTAATCCACCCTACAGCAGCAATATGAAAACAAGAATAATAAAAATATTTTCAGCATAATAGCAAAACATTTCCCCAAACACAACAAGCTATCCTAATAACCAAACACAACTAGAAAAACTTAATAAACCGAAAACCAACAACACAATCCGAACAAATTTAACTGTCGAAAGAAGAACAACTGTCCACTTAATAATAAATGTCTAACTAACAACATATTATACAAAGATACCGTGACAAATAACATCAATACAAACGAAAATATTTACATAGGAGCACCAGAAAATCCTTTAAAATAAGATTCAATAATTACAAAACATCATTCAAAACAGAAAAATGCAAAACAACACAATACTATCAAATTATATATGGAACTAGAAAAAAGCAACAACATTACCACCAAAATTAAATGGGAAATAGTAAAAAAAGACATCATCACACAACAAAAGTTGCAAATTATGCCTGGAAGAGAAGCTAGCAATAATCAGCTTTAAAATGAAAGTAAAATAAACAAGATAATGGAAAAATTTAGACATGCGAACAAATACCTACTTTTCTACACACACAACAATAACAGAAACAAACAAAAAACGAAGAATACAAACGATATTAAATATACAATACAAAAGTTAAAAACTAGTGAGTTGATTTTTTAAAAATTAGCAAATTTAATGTTAAGTTAATCTGAATTTCACAAGTATTACTTATTTATAGCATGAAATTTAGAATAAAACTATTTTAAAACACAGAGTTGACTTTTCTAACCTATCCACCGTATATGTGAAATGTGTTGACAGATTGAGAAAAGATCTGTATGGCGATCACAAGTGCCATAATTGTACAAATTTTTTTCCGGTAAAGGGGAGTAACCCTGATGCAATGACCTTTTAATTTACATCTAGAAATTGCCGTACAAAAAATTAGAATGCAAACACTTAGAAAAAAGTTGAAAATAAATTTAAAAATACGATGGCTAAATGATTTGTATTAAACTTTTCAATTTTCGATTAGTGGATATAATCTTCACTATGTAATCTGCCAGCCTGACGTCTACAACAATTGAAAATATTTTGAAAATATTTTAAAAACTTTATTAATGATTATAATTAAAAAAGCAAAAATGAAAACAGTTCTTTTAAAATTTCATTATTAATCAATTTTTTCTTCTTCATACTATATTATATATTAAAGCTATTAAAAGCTTATCTAATTAAATAATGTCATAGTTTTATTGATTTTTTTTATTTTACTATTCGGAGCAGATTTTCAGTAAAAATGTCTAAATGGTTTTAAAAATAATACATGATTTAAATTTCCCCAATGAATCCTGCGTTTAACTAATTAAACTATTTCTGTCGACAGAATTTAATTTTTTAAAATTTCACGAATTTACGTGGAGTGGGGGTAACAGATGTAAAAAAATATATTTACCAAGATTTTTTAAAATAATAATTTCAAAATTAATTTCATTCATTTACGAATAAGACCTAAAAGTTTCATTAAAACCCAACAATTATTTGATTTTTGCAAGAATTTCCAAATTAATGTGTTTGTTACTGGAAAAAAACAAAAAACAAACAAAAAAAACTGAGTTATGTAAACTCTCGTAACGATTTGATTACCCGATTTTTTACACAAGATTCTTTAGCAAAATTTCTAACCTGTTAGAAGGGTTTAAATTAAAAAAAATAATTAAAAATACTTTGATCTTTCTTGTTAATAATAATATAAAGTTTTTGATAGAAAAAAGTTTTTATTAATTAAGTTTTTTGTTTTTTTTAATTCATATTATGCTGTTTTTTTTTTAGCGATTTAGTGGAGGTACCTGGACATTTAACCAAGAATACCGCTGAGATTACACTGGTGACTGTCTAATAAAATGACGAATGCAGAATTAAACAAAAATGATTAAAAATAATTTTTAGTGTATTGTAGTTAGTCAATGTATCTCAAGCGGTCCAAGCGATCTCTCGCAGAATCTCATGTGGTCACTCATAAAATCAATCAAACAGTTCATGGATCGCATCAATCATACATCAAGGTATTTTTATTTTTATTTTTAATTTTATAACTTTGGCTTTAAAATGTTTTGAATTTTAAAACTGAACATTAAATTTTACTAAATGAAATTCAATAAAATTTGTTTTGCATATTGCTTTTACAAAATGTTTGCTCTTTGAAATTAATACATTTCATAACTATTTACTCAGAATACTTTGGATCGTCCAGAAATCACTCAGTATGTGGTGATACCAACCGAACAAAAGCGATGAACCGGATGTGTGCTCTCTCATAACTAAAAAGCAAATGAATAAAAATCGTCGTGCGCATCCGAGTTCGCGCAGATGTTCCTGTTGAAAAATAAAAATTAATCAAATATCAAATTACCATTTTTATTTACCAGCCAATGGAAAACCCGAAACCAAATACAAGGATGCGTTTGATCCAAAATGCCAATATAAAAAGCGAAGACAAAAAACGCTTAGTCAGACAGAAGGACGAAAGGAGTAGAGTGTAATTAGTTTCTCCCTTGACCTACGTCGAGCGGCTACTATGTTGCCTCTTTCTTCCTCCCCTGTTCTCAAAGTACTAACTGACCTTTTCAAAGACATTCCACATACCAACTTGCTGACTCGCTGACCTGGGAATCGGCAACTGCAAAATGAACATCAATCCCACTACTAAGCCTTTTACCCTTTCAGCATTATATCTTCAATGAACATTCTTTTACCCATTTCAGTTCGTTATTATTTTGCCATGGACTCACTCTAACTTCCGTTGGACCTTTATTACAAGTATTGTATTAATTGTAAAACATAATTGCTATGTGTATATATATAAATGTTATTTTGTACTAAAAATTACCTTTCTTGAATTTATAATCATTTTATGAATTATAGTGGGCTATCTTCCCACAAGGCCAAATTCCGTTAACTTGCTACGGAATCCTACTACAACGAGAAAAGGAAGAGATACCCGCTATAAGTAAACAACATTCTATTTCTGATTTACGATGTATTAAATTTTATTTTAAATTTAATTAAATTTTCTATTTTTTTCAAACTTGATATTAAGTAGATAACAGAAAAAGTGCTTGCATGGGAATCTTTTAGTAAATATTCGAACATTTTTGTTGTATTAGTGTTCATAATAAAAACACTATAATAATTAAAACACGTATGTAGCCATTTTATTGTCATTGATAATAATCCTTGTTTAGGAATTTATTGTTACAATAACACCCACAGGTTAAAGGAACAAGTGATATTTTGTGAAGATAGGTACCGATATTAAATTATTTCAAATTTTTCTCCCTTTCATATGTCTACCTTTTTTAATATTCCCGTTCTTTCTTTTCCTGCTTATGATTCTTTCTCTTTCAAAAATGTTTTTTATTTCTTTTTTCCCCTGACCATTTTTCTCTATTTCCTTCTTTTACGATGATTCACTCATCTGGGAAATGTAACAAATCATTCTACTAAGACTATATTGACAGTAAAGTACGATCCAGGCCCTAAAGTGTTCAGGCAATTTCTGCTAAAACATCCAACTGCAAGTCCTATTCTTAGCTATTGTAACTGAACCTTCCTAGGTTTTTTCTATGATGAGGTAGGGAAAGGAACTATCTGCTAGCACCAGCTGCCCAAATTACTTTACCCTTTTTTCTTGCGCGTTTACATGTATGTACACCCATCCATCTTCAAACTAACAGACAGCCTCTACACAGCTATACAGACGGAAAGCAACTGATTTTGAAAAAGAAAAAAAAAAAAGAAAAAAAAAAAAGAAAAAAACGATCATATGTGATTTGGCCTTTAACAAAGATTTACTTGATAACTAGCATGAAATGCAAAACTTTTGCAATTGTTATATTTTATTTATATATTCTAGAAAACTTCGGCAAATAAAAAAGTTTTAATTGTATAAAAGTACGAGTTGTATATATGTAGCTTTTCTAGAAAGGACGACCGGTTGTTTAAAAATGTGTTGTGTAGTTTTTCTCGTCCAATTGTCAGCACAGTGTCTGGGCAGAGAACACACTTTTTATACGTACAACTATTAGTATATAATTATGTATGTGAAAAATGGCATATCCTCCCATTATTAGTATCTTTTACGTACCGTGTCTTTCAGAACGTGCGCAATCACGACTCTCCACAATTTCCTGTCCTTTGAAGCTCTTAGCAGTTTTTGTTATCTCTCATATTCATCGTTTCGTCAACCGTTTAAACAAGCTCATTAGGTAGATTATGCGCTGCTTTTCTGCCTTCAGTGTGTCAAAATCAGACCGGAAATAGGACAAGAACAGTGTGTGTTCTTTAAAGACACTGAAACAAGGAATGCTATACTTATGCTCAAAATGATATAAGAAATAGTAATACAAATGCAAAAGTATTTGTATCTGTTTTATAGATTAGGCAAAGGCATTTGGTAAAGTATGTCACAAAACAACTGCTACGTAAAGTTGAAATATGTTGGGAGAATATTACAATAATCTAAAATCTATACTGGCAGCAAGCCGCCTACATACGGATAGGCAAGGAGTTAATTAACACAAAAAATAAAAAAGGGATGTAAGACAAGAATGTATTTTCTCAGACATTTTCAATTTATACAGTGAAACCATTCTAAGAGAATCTGAAGTCCTACCAGGCTTCATTGTTGTTGGTCACAATCGTAACAACACAAGATATGCAAATGATACAGTGTTGATAGCAGACACAGAAAGGAAACTGCAAGAACTCCTACAAAAGGTAGTGAAGGAAAGCGAGAAAAAAAGACTAAACATCAATTGCAAAAAGACTGATTCGGGGATTGATAGCAAAAGGGTGAGGCCAACATGCAAAGATACCAAAATCAAATAAGTACAACAATTTAAATATCTGGGAAGTGTTTTAACAGAGGAATGAAAAGGCTATACTGAAACCTAAAGCCGCACTGGGATATCGCAAAATGCCTCCTGAAGCTGGGCAAAGTATCAAGAATCAGGAATATTTCGTTAGAAAAAAAAATGAGTACTGTTATATCAGTCCTCATATATGACAGTGAATGTTGGACAATCTCAATGATTTAGAAGAGAGACTTAAGGCAACAAAACGTGGTTCTACAAGAGGAGGCTGAGAATACCATGGACCAAATGTGTGGATAACAACAGTTTTAGAGAAAAAAACAAAATGAATAAGTATAATTAACATTTGAAATAGATAGTTGAAATTTCTAGGGTACATAATGAGGAAAGACGGTTTGGAAAATTTGATACTCTCAGGACAGTTTAAATGGAAGAGGGACAGACGATAGCAACGCACAACTTAACTGACGAGGATGAATGAATGAATGAATGAATGGCGGTGTTGTAATAAAATATCCTACACCCACTTTTTCCTATGTTGACAGAGAACTATATATAGTGAGCACCGCATTCCCCGGTTTGCTTCGGGGATTAGTAATGTAATACTACTCTCTATTGCGATAACCCTTTCTTCACTCCATCTACTACTGTGTTGGTTGTTCTTTCCCTTGGAGTAACAACCTTGTATATTGTAACCCTTTTCCAAGGATACAACAGGGAGAGATGGCAAAAACAAAAAGTAATTACAAAGGGTAGGAATTTGTGTAAAACCATGATCACCAACGTCATCAAGGGACACGTAACTTTTTGTTTCTATATTAGTTTTTTATTATGCATTTCAAACTGAATGGAACATATTTTCACTTGTGTTTTGTTTACCTGAATAACATTTATGATCTCTTCGATTTCGAGGTTTCTTTGCAAGCTTAACCTTGAAGGACGAATTTGCTATTATTTTTACACGAATTATCTTAATTTTAGATTTCGATTCGAAATACACAATTTGAGAGCAGATTTATTGAAAAACACTTTGCGCTATCATAAAATATGTCATAACATTAGTGACCTTGACAGAAAACCTAATAAAAAATTACTTCATAAAGTTTTTAACTTATGTCTTTCAAAATCAGATTGTAGTCTTTTTATTAATACTATTTAATATTATTATTATCTTAATTATTTAATGTATGGTATTTACTTGTTGGTGTAGGGTATGTGTGTGCGGCTTTTAATATAAAAAGGAAACAAAATTTGGATTTCAACTACGTATTTTTTATATTTTATATTTTTTGTAGTGAGAAAGTTCAGGTCTCTTGGGTATGAGCTTTTTCTTTTTCTGATCAAGAAGTTAGAGTAAATAAAGATAAGAATAGTTATAATGCTTAAGTCAGCCTTACGCCGAGTTGAAACGGCCAAAGTAAATGCTGAGCTTTGTTGGTGGTGCTGCAAAACACATCCAAACTATGCTTTCGAAAGTGGAAGAGAGTTCAGTAGTAAGTCGACCAGAGAAAAGACTCTCCCAGCGGTGACGTCGTAATCAACGTTCTGCTAGATTAATAAAATTATTGCTTCAGTCTTTGTAATATTTAAATTAAAGAAAGATAGAAAGAGTTATGCAATGTGTTATATAGTTGGGTTTTAGATTTACTCAAATAATCACTGGAATTGAAACGACATTACTGAGTATCTTGCTTGTTTTTTCATTATTCACCTCAATTTCAGGTTTTCTAGTCTTCATTAAAATCTGTCTCTCTGACAATCTAGATGTCATTTAGCATCACCACTTTTTCTTTCAACCATTCATGACTTCTCCAAACACCAGTGTTTCCTGTCTTGATCCATTCCCTTTCTCAGTCTTTTTCTCTTTTCTTCGTGTGATCTTTGTCAATTTTTCAAAATCATTCATTTATCAGATGTAATAAAAAAAAGTAATTTTTATGGTCGCTATGTCCTTTTCTATTTCCTTATTGAATCTAATTCCGTATTGCATAAACGTTCTCCTTATTTATATGAATATATGTATACAAATATATATTTATTAACAATGGAACAAGAAATATTCTAGAAATTCAGATAAAATAATAGTAAAAATATCGACTTGACTTGAAACAATGTAAATGAACTAATATACATAACAGTAAATGGCAAAAACCAAAATGTTAGCATCAGAAACACATAGAAGTTAACATGATGAAAAGAAAAATGGAAAAAGGTACTGAAGTTATCCACACAGAACCTTCAATATTGAATAAGATATAAAAGGGACAATATATATATATATATATAAGATTAAGTAGATTTCTAGTTTCTTCTCTCTCTACTCTTAGCAGTGTTAGGTCACATAATCTATCTTAGCCCATGATTCTCTCAAATAGGACTACGTCAGCTTCAGCTTAATGAAATATCTCTCGCAGCTCGATATGGAAATTGCAATGGTAGCATAATTTGATTTATATACCTGAAAATCTCGCAGGTATATAGACCAAATGTTTTCACATACACACACACACGCACGCACGCACGAACGCACGCACGCACGCACGCACGCACGCACGCACGCACGCACGCACGCACACGTGTTATTTTGTTTAAATTCAGATTTATATTAGTATAATATCCAAAAACCTAGAACCCGTTGAGGATAAATCAAAACTAAAGGCTAATTCAGAATACCATTTAACGTGGAACGATGGTGTAACAATGACAAACAGTGCTGGTGCCATGGGCGCCACTTTTAGCGCCAAGACGCCACTGAATCGTGAACAAATAATTAGTCTAATATTCCATAATTAGGTATTAAAACATCTACCACCAATTTAGATTGCCGAATGTTACTATCGGCACCTGAAAAGCTTATAAAACGATTTTTTCTATTCGAAGATGAGAGTATATTACCAAAGTCTTCGTAATGCTATTCAAATTATGCTAACCATTGAAATTTCCATATCGAGCTGCGAGAGATCTTTCATTAAGCTGACGCTAATCAATAGGCTAAGTTAGATTGTGTGACCTAACACTGCTAAGGGTAGAAAGTGATGAAAAAATACTAATCGTGTCATTTTTGACCCCAATCCGTATTTCTTCCATCTTTTTAATTAAACGATTAAAATATCGAGATGGTTATATAAATGACTGATGTTATGTTCTATAAATAACTAGCTTAGTTCACTGTTTTTATTCACATTACTCATATCAATCACGATTTCCTTATCCTACAAATGTGAATACTGGACTAACTGGATTTGTTATATATATTCATGAAGATGCATACTATATAAGCGTTATGTTTGATTACTGGTTTTCTAAACTTCAGCGGAACGCATCGTGACTTGTAAAATTAATCTGCTTTTTTGCATATAAAATTCAGAAGAAATCAGAATAGAATGACAATTCACTCCCACAAAAATTCTTAGTAAAAAATCAATTCGCGTCTATTATAGGGACTTGTTTAACGTAACACCACTTTACCTTATCTTTATATATAAATTTAAAATCAAAGCAGATAATGTTTCAGAAACAGCTGCAAAAATCGTCAAAGAAATGAAGTGAATGTGTGAATCACTGGTTTTATTAGCAAAACTTATTGAAAATATAACAGTGTAACAATGTAACGCTAATTTAAGTAGTTTAAGGTTGTTAAGCTATTCGCTAAAATTTAAGAAATTAATGAAACAACGCCAGATGACACAATAGTTTCACTTAACGTTTAGGCTGAAACAGTAAAATGTCTTCAGCATAAGAAAACGTATCTATTGGGGAGGAACGTCAAGGCAATAGAACAGTGAAGATTTTATAAGGACTAAATTCTCAGAGATTGAATAAAAGTCAGTGCTTAAAAAATGCTGAAGTATTTCGTATATAATTGACCTCCATAATGAGCAAAAGACGAATTTGTGGCTGATCAAATAAAAATGAAATAGAATTTTGCTAGCAACTATGATAGAAGACATCACGTGATAAATAAAATACCTATATACGAGTAGACAGTCAGTATAGGTGCCATACGTGATACACGCTTGGGCGATCATGTCTCTAAAGAGACATGACTGACTGGGCAGAAGATTATCCCGCAGTAGGTTGCCATTGCTTTCTGCGGTAGACTGGTTGCCGACCAAGGCTATAGAACCCAATCTATCCTGCTATTTAACCCATAATTGGAAGGAAGAGATGGATTAATACCTTTCCCAAGGGTATTTGCGCGTAAGTGAATACAATGGATTCAGCTGGAATTCGAACTCGGCTCCCCGGTTTCTCGTTCCGAGCCGATATCCACTGTACCACAACGCACATCTACATGAGTAGACAGTACGAATCAGTAGCTTCAGGTATTAAAGGAAAAATAAGACGACAAAGTGACAGTCGATTAGAGAACGCCCATTGTACTTAACGCCCCCCCCCCCCACACAAAGAAATGGCAAAAATACACACTTCTCTGTTCAAACAAAATCCTTTAGTCAGCTATCTAATCAAAATTTGATGGACTTGCCATCATGATATTTTTAAGTGTTTTTTTTATAGATATCAAATTTATGAGATACGTTATCATGTTTTCCGGATATGTTAGAAGAGCCCAATGCAAATTCGGTTGCTTTCTTAGAACCGGAAAGGGTTATGTGTTTGTATGATAAGGATCCGTCTTATCATTTGAATATTCCTATTTCATCGATATTTTGCTTGTCTTTCAAGCAACATCTTTCAAGTAAATTTGTCATTTTTAATGAACTTCACTGTTCCACATTCACCATTTTTCTCTTACAAGATAAATGTCAAAATGTAAAATTCCATCAAAACAATCAAGTATCTGTTGTTTTGAACTCGTTGTGACCCAGCTTTTTAGAATAATTTTCAGACTTTTTAGCTTTATACAAGTGACATATGAAGCTCAAATAGTTACAATAATGGGCCATTCATTGAGAGGCTCTATAACGTCTGGACTGTTACCTTCACTTTTCAGGTCTTCCTTCTCTTTCTCAGTACAAATTTATGTCAGTCTGTCTTGCTGTTCATCTGATTTTAAATTTTGGTACTCTAATTAGCTTACTTGTGTAATAAGTTAGCTGCAGAATAGAAATTTTAAAAAAAGCACATTTTTGTGGCATTATTTGTGACAGGGAACTTGACATACACTAAATGTGTGACACTATCTCCTGCGGTGATACTTTCTCTTCTCCCGCGTTTTAAAACAACGGAGAGAGAAATCGATACTGGCAATGTTATTAGAGTTCTACCACACCGTGACAGGAGAGCCGTCGGACTTTATCGGCCAACTTCTGGAAGGGGACTCTCATGTGACCTGGGAAAAACTTAAGACGCTGCTAGTTGAGGAATACGCCGATGAAGTCACAGCCTTGGACGCCATGAGAGACCTCATGGGGCTGGCCCAGGGAAGGGATGAGGGGGTGGAAGGGTTAAGTAAAAGGGCGGAAAAATTAGCTTCTCTGGCCTACCCGGTGGAGGTCAGAGAGCATGCGGCCATCCAGGTCCAATTGACAGATCTATATGTCGGCGCGCTTCGAGACGCGCGCGTCCGACATGATGTGCTGAAGGAGAGCCCGGTTAGGCTGGCGGCGGCAGTGGCACTGGCAAAATAGAGCCAGGGGTCTGGAGCAAGATAGAAAGCGGGGGAACGCAGGACCCAGGGGGGAACCTTAGGCGTTCCAGAAAATTTAGAAGGGAGCGAAGAGAAAATTATAAAGACGAAGGGCCCCGAAGACACGATTTCCGAAAACCCTCGTTAGGTAGATATGGCCTAGTGTACTGGAAGTGCCAGCATAGAGCTCACCGTGCGACAGAATGTTCCACAGGGTGGGGGCTACCCCCAGTTCACAAGCAAGAAAGAGGCGGTGATAGATGGCATATGGCCAGAGGGTGCGGGGCAAGGAGGAAAGCCCCCCCCCTCAATGCCAAAAGTGAAGATGAAACTTCGAGAATTGAACCAGAAAAACGAAAAAAGGCCGGCCCGAGAAAAAAGAGGCAGGGTGGCCTGTGCGGATAAAAATCCATTGCATTGCTGGAGCTGCGGGCAGATGGGTCATTTTGCGAAGAAATGTCCAAGAAGGTGTTGGTTTTGTGGGAAACCAGAACACCTGAATAGAAGCTACCTATCTGGAGACAGAAGAAGGAGCAGAAATAGAAGATCCCGATATGGGAATAGAGGTCAGATGGGTCCTCGTAGAGACATTAGCGAGGGACTGCTACTGCCAGCACCCATATCTTGGGGGACACACACAGAGAGAAACCGCCCTGCAGAAAAAGAAGAGCAAAGGCATTTTCTTTGTGTATGTGTGTGTGAGAGAGAGAGAGAGAGATCTTTTGAGGCAGTGTTAGAAGGTTCAGTGGTGAAGGCCATTGTAGACACGGGGGCGTCTATATCGTTATTGAAGGAGAAAGAATACAGAAAACTGAAAAATCTAGATAGAATGAGAAGGCCCGATATAGAAATCACACAAGCTGATGGTGGTTCCATGAAAATCATGGGTATAGTGACCTTTCCGATAAGAGTAGGAGGGACGCAGAGCCTCCAGAAATTTTACATCACCCCAGGACTATGTGCAGAGGTGATTTTGGGAGAAGATTGGCTACATAGAAATAAGGCTAGAATTGAGTTTAACCCCGCTGTGCTGGTGGTGAACGGTGAAAAGATGCCATTGGGAGGCTTCCCCAACAGAAGTATAACAGTAGTGGCAGAAGAGGATATAGAGTTACCCCCAGAACTGCAGTAACTGGCAGAGGGAGGTTAATAACAAAGAAAAAGGTAAAGAAGCGGATCATACAGTTAGTTCCTATAGAGGAAAGTAGATCTGAAGAGAGTGAGGCGGTTATGTGTGAGACAGTGGTAAATGCGACAGAAATAGTGCCCATGTTATTAGTGAACAAAGCCTCTAAGACCATTAAAGTAAGGAAATGGGAAGAGGTAGGTAGGGCCTTACCCCTAAGGACCAGACAGCAGATAAGGCTAGACAAAAAGGAGAGGGAATGTCCAATGAGAGTAGATGACATATCAGACGAAGAAGTATTAGCGCTCAAAGAATTTAAGACTGACTAATGAATTATTGAGGAATACAGAAGGAGATCGGTCGAAAGTGGTCACAGAACAAGGAAAGTTGCCGGACAGTGTCTGAATTTCCGATAAAACGAGCCCAAACCAAGAAGAGGTTACGTAGGCTTCGACGTATGAGAGGGGGACGCAGTCAACGCCCATAGAAAATAAATCTCTAACTTCAGTGGAACAGAAAAGAACAATATCCAGGAAAGACAAATCATGGAAAAAAAAAAAAAAAAAAAAGGAGAAAAAGATACCTCTATTCTTTTTTTTTTCTTTTTCAGGTTGACAGTGGAGACATGCTGTGGAACTTTTTATCGAAACTGCATGTTTGGCTTTGAATAAAATTCACACAGGACCGAGAATGAAAAAAACAAAACAAACAAAAAAAAAAAACTTTTTTTCCGTTGCCAGAAGAGACTTTTTTTTGAATGAAGATGTTATTGAAATTGCATGTTTAGCTTTGAATAAAATTTAGACGAGACCAAGAATGAAAGAGAAAGAAAAGAGGAAAAGGAAAAAATAACTTTTTTCAATGACCTGTAGAGACATTTCCATATTTTCATGGTTAGGTAATAAAATGTGTTATTGAAATTGCATGGTTAGATTGGATACAAACAAATAAACCAAAGATGCAGAATGAACTAAAGGCGAAAAATTAACTTTTCTGATTGAAGAGACTTTAAATTTTGTGAAAGACTTTTTTCCCATATGAAAAAAAAAAAAAAAAGAGAGAGAGAAAAGAGAAAAAGAAGATCTTGTAAAGTTGTGTGTTGAGATAGTGTCTCGGATTTTCTTTTGTGTCGTTTTAATGCTTAAAACGACAGAGAGAGGTAGGTGAGGGATGTGATACTATCTCCTGCGGCGATACTTTCTCTTCTCCCGCGGGGATACTTTCCTTTGGTTGGTTTAAAACAGTGGAGAGAGAAATCGATACTGGCAATGTTATTAGAGTTCTATTGCGTCAGGCGATGTGAGCTTAGGAAAAAATAATAATTTTATTTTTCAAGTACTTCTAAAAGCCGGGAGCATAAAGTTATTTTGGAAAAATATACATTTCTCGTCTTTCATGTTTGCATAAATTTCGCTCCTTTCATGTTCATATAAATTTCCCTTCTTTTGGAGTTGAAATGTCGATTAACACGTAGACAAAACAAGTGTCAGAGTGATTTGATAAGGTCACCCGAAGGCCAAGGCCGCTGGTGAACACAGCAGTCCGTAGTAACCCGAGGTGAATCGAGGTACGATGTAAGTTGGCATAATCTCATTGGTCGAGCTGAGACTTTCTGCAAATCGAGTGGGAGGAGACCGATTTCATTGGCCGAAGACTGTGAGCCAGCCGGATTCCCAGAGAGGATCGAAATTGGTTATAAAAATAGATGCTCGACAAGAAAAGTTCAGTTTGAGTTGGAGTTTTGGAGAGATTTCGGGCAGAGAGCCACCGCCGTCAACACCACCATCTTCGCCAGCGGCCGCCTCCGATTCGGCACATTCCGTCAGATTCCGTCAAGAACCCGAAAGAACTTTGCTGTTTTAGAATCTACATGGAAAATTGACAAACCTGATTATAGAGAATTAATGAAAAAGACTTTAATAAAATACTTGAAAAGACTTTGGTGAACTGTGAAGAGATCTGTTTACTTTAACGCTAACGAAGCTTAAACAAGATGTTTTTTTTATTTTTTATTAAGGATTAGAAGCTATGATGCTTTTAACAAACTTTCTCTCTCCGTTGTAAATATCATTTTCGACAACTGTATTCTTGGGAAAAGAAAGACTATATATATATATATATATATATATATATATATATATATATATATATAAAGACATTCTTCGTAACTCTCCAGGCATGTCCGACCTTGTTAATTTTTTTTCAAACCACAAGTGTACACCAGTGTCCGGACTGGCTAAAAGGGATAACTATTAAGATTGCAAGACGAGACCTCTGGGATCTAATCACAACGTGGGACAGTGGGCCGTTGTTGCATCAGACTGCCTGTAATCCAGCTTTTGTGGCGACATAATCGGGCGGGATCGTCACAACCAGCAACAGCGACCAAACCAACCGTACAACCGGGTGGCAGTGTCACAACTGGGAACGTCAAGACCGTCGGCGAGAACGAGCGTCACATTAGATTGACGGCCAGCCCGGCCTGAGGCGTTACATCTGGTGCCGTTTCGACCAGGATCTGGCTCGAGGGTTGCCGTCCGGCGTGCCGTGTCACAAATGAAACATATATGCTCTATAGATATTTTCAGACTACATGCATAGATACTACAGGATTGAAATTACGCAGAAAATGAGTAAAAGCAATTAAAAATTCACTGGTACAACTAAGTGGGCTCACGCACACCTCTGTATGTGTGTGTGTGTGTGTGTGTGTGTGTGTGTGTGTGTGTGTGTGTGTGTGTGTGTGTGTGTGTGTGTGTGTGTGTGTGTTTTGCATCCAACAGTTCAGATTAGATAGTAATATTGTTCCAAAATGTTTCTGATGCTTCATGTTATATTTGTTATAAGTGCGAACAATTTACTATTTTCTTTCTTTGAAGAAGTTGCTCTTTCTGGATGATATTTTCATTCTATTTCGTTGCACTCTCCGGTTATTATTCATAGAAAATAACCTTATGAAAAAATCGGTTTATGCATGGTCACCGAAAGAAGTCAGCAAACAGATTGATTTTTAAATAAATGAATGTTGCTTTAAACCATCTAAAAAATTAATAGAATTAGTTTAGCATAAGGAAACATTTTATACAGTTCTTCGTGGAGATACTATTAATAGCTTTTGAGATGGGTGTTCATAAACTGATCCACATAAAGCTTGTTGGTTATTGAACTGCGCCGTTTCTTCAATATCGTTCATTGACAGTTCGAAGTTGCGACTCAAGGCATTTTAAATAAAAATATATACTATTAAAAATAGACTATTTGCTTCCGAGTATTTATATTGATGATACTTTTAAGAAATTACACTTACAATTTGTGAATTATTGCGTTATTGAAAAATTAGCATAGCGGAGAAGTGCATCATTGTAGCGTAGGGAGATGGTTAATGTTTCTTGGTTCGGCCTTGTGGACAATGACGCTTGAAGTTGAAGTTACATTTTAGATGTTTCGTCTCGCGGCTCCCATCTGACCGAGTGACTGACGCTGATGAAGTCCTTTGATTGTAATCTATATTTTTTGCACTTACTTAAAGTCCTTTTTGATTTTACAAGTCGTTCCCATTCGTCAAAAATCATTTTAACACTTACTTGCGAATTCTGGGTTCGGCACATGTCATTGTGAATTTTTGTAAAAGTGAAGAAGGTTGATTTTAAATAATTTCTTATCCGCTACAGTTACTACTGTCAAGTACTGAAGTTGTTATTCATAAACAACATTGTTTTGTTTTATTGTCTTGGGCTGTTAGATTTTGTGCCTCGAAAATTAATTTTTATAAGCAAAACGATTCCTAAATATGTCTTTTATACGAAACAAATAAAAATCTGCTCGTTATTTTTTAATATTTATTTCTTAAATCGTAGTATTCTTATTTACTGATCATATTGCCTTCATTACTTTCATAATTTCATTTATACATTTTAAATTGCTAAACCAACATGGTTTTCAACAAATATGCAAAAATAATTTCCTCAAGGTTTAGAATATTCTTTAGAAAGCAAAAGCAATAAAAAAAAAAAAAGAGAAAAGCGACAGAAGAGTAAAATAAGTAAAAATATCAGCAAAATTCCATTTTGTATTTAGCATCAAAATATCCCCACCCGCAGAGACATTTTATATTTTCGCTTTTGTGCTGAATTGACTATGGCTCCATGAAATATCTGAGGTATAATCAAGAGAGATACTTAACAAATTAATTGGTATAACATCCACCGTCTAACCTGAGAATATTACTTGTCTATTTACTTATCGTGAGCTTTAAATATTTTGCCGAGGTGGCACAGAAAAATAGAAGCCGGATTCACGCTTTTCCAAAAATTGTTTACCCTTGTGACATAAGGGTAAGGGTAGGCGCTATAGTTGGTTTTTAAGTAGTTAAGGTTCTAAAAGAATATTCAAAGAAAAAAAAAACGAGTTTATTCTCAACTATATGGGACAGGGATATCGGAGAAATATCAACTGTCAGAATAAGATTCAGGATAAATAAATTTCTAGCAAGACAAGTGTTTTTTTCTGTTTCTCGTATACGACCATTTGGGATTCACTGGTAGTGATTTACACATTTCACAATATCGTGCAGATTTATTTTTCTTTTGAGATTTAACAATGTTTTATTACATATTGCCAATACACATATCCAGATGTTAATAAGTGAAAATAATTCATAGTTAAAGATTGTGTAGCACCGATACTAAAGATTGGTGTTTACTTTCAAAGTCACTGAAAACTTTACATTTTAGTATTTATTGATACCAGAAATAAGCTATACATGGTTTCACCTGCAGAGTATAAATTGTAATATTTAAAGAAGCCAATTCCTTCATATCTAAAATACATAATATTTCTACTTCCGTTCGCTAGTGATAACTTTTTACAGTCAAATTTGTTTTAATTACACTTCAATATCAGTTAATTGGGAATGATATTGGTGTTTCAAAATACTTTAACCAAATTTGCACGTTAAAATTTGTTGATTACACAGTCACTATTTTATTTATTTTGAGTTGGTAATATTATTTGATTACATTTTAAAAAGTAAAAAATAAGTTCTTCGTTATCATTTTAAATTCCTACATTGGGTCAACGTGTTATCTTGTCATTATTAAAACATCTGATCATTTATGTTGTACAAGAACTGGAAAGGCGTTAATAAGGTCCTCAAATCAATTGTGGATACGACAAAAATTACGCACTCAGCTGCAACAGCTTTTTTTATCTGTCTAGTTTGGTACATAGTGGCAAAGATCATTCCACTGATAACAATAAATAACCATTTTCTAAACGAAATCTCGCTTTGAAATGTCTAAGGCTCTGGCACATTTGTTTCTTTAGCTTCATTAAGCCTCATGTAAGTTTAACTATTTCCAGATGGCTGGTATTCATTTTTTATTAATTTTAAAGATAAGAATTTTTTTTAAATGGGAGAATACAATTGTTTTGTCGGGAAAAGTAACCGAAGTTATAAAATTGGAGAATTTCTGAAAGAGTTACTGAATTGATTGAATCCGGGTAAAACGATTCTAGTTATTGTCATCCTGTTTAGACAAATAATAACTCTAGGTTAAAATTGGACTAAGAATTTCCTGTCCTGGGATATTGGACTGTTAAAACTTTACTGGCAAGTGATAAGAGTGAGTTCACTTCCGCATTAGTGAAAGGCTCAGAAACTCAGTCGAAATAGATAACTGATATTTTCATTTCAAGCTGGTAAGAATTATACAGAGAAGGAAGCTACCATTTACTACCTCCGTTTTGTGCTTGTTTAATAAAACCAGAGTGGAAGACGAAATTAGTAAGTCGAGGCCACGAATTTGAATGAGGCGGTCGAGCTGAAAGCTAGGAACGATTCTGGGACAGAATAAGACGGCCAGATTGAGATTGACGTGCTGCTAAAAGACGATTGAGTAAACCTCGACTCAGAGAAGATTGTTACTGAATACATTTTTTTAAATACCAGCCAACTGTTGAGTGTCACCAGATTTTAATTGTTTATAACTGCATATAATCGATATATAAATATATATATATAAAATGCACCTGTGGCGTTGCAGTGTTCTGATTATATTCCGTATTGCGGATCGCGTAAATCCGCTCTTAACATATATATACTCGACCCCGATTTATAAGTCGTATTATATCTGGTGCCCGTGGCGTTGCAGTGTTCTGCAGATTAAAGCCAGGATCGCGTAAATCCGGTCTTAACAATATACTCGGCTCTTCGCGTGTCAGGGCTAATCTAGCCAGGTGATAAAAGGCAATCCTACTTTGGGTGGTCCGAGATCAAAGCAAACACAACGTGGGCAGACTGGTTAAGAGTCAGGAAGGATGGCCAGACCCGCCCGGGGTAACGGGTTATATAAGCCTTGAATATATAAGGAGAAAACAATGTAAAATATTATGAACATTGACTAAAGATATAAAAGTGACTAAATTACCACTTAAGAAAACATCCAAGTTGCGAAAAGTGACTGAAGACATTAACAGTATCTATAGTGTTGTATATAGAACTACATTGTTGAACGAGTAGCTGTGTTACGAATTGCGTTTTTCATGAAAATATACAAAACTTATAATACAACCAAAGAACAGGTAACAGTTAAAGGTTGTTTAGGAGTAGTTGTAATGCCTTGGACTAGTGTTTGTAAGCAATAAAATTATAGGTCCTTGTAAAGTTGGTGCTACCAAAATGAAACATATAATTATTTTAAGTTCTTAAAAGAAGTTCTTTTCATCGTTTGATTTACAACTAAGAGTAATCTAAATATATTTATATAAGGCAATGCTTCTCCAAATTCTGCAAGACTGTCATCCACCTTGAAAGGCACGAAATTAATAGTTAATGCCCTTCTTCTCGCCATATGTGAATAGAAAATGTGTTTTCCATTGTTAAAATACTTATGGTCATCAGCAAGGGATACAATGCGAAAGCGGAAAGCTAGAAACATCAGAATCTATCAGGTATAAAAATTTAGATACTTCGTGTAGTGACCGGATAGATGATAAATCTGATGGCACGTTGAAATAGCGAAATATGCCTTCCAGAAACTAAACGTATTAAGAGATATTGTTCGAAACAAAGAAAATTGCTGAACGGCTATATAATATATATGTAATTGAATGTTACACTATTTTCTCAGAGATGAAGATGAAAGTTCTAGAAAGATTTGGTTTTATAGAAAGATGGCGAGAAGGCCGAAAAAAGAACAAACAACAAAACTAGCTTTAAGGGAAAATGGAACAGAAAGAAACAGTTAACATTTGAGAGATATATTGAAGAATGACGGCTTAGATAATTTAACACTTACAGGGTATACTGAAGGCAAGAGTATAGGGAAGCATTGCGTAAGCTTCCTTAAGAATATGTAAACTAATAGCAGACCTGGGACTAGGAGGGATAGTAAGAGAAAAAACATAGATAAAATGCGAAGAGCTATGATCACCCACTTCCTGAAGGTACCTAAAAGGAAATGTGCGAGTGGAAATAGTATTCGAACAAAGATCTCTGAGAAGCGATAAAATGTTGGAATTAGAAATAAAGTCGAAGTATTTGAAAAGTTTAGAAAATAAATGATGGCCGAGGAGATTATTAAAATATTAAGCTTAATATGTAAAAATTTATTTTGGTATATGAAATATTGGTTTATGTTTATTTGGTCTTTATCGTTAGAATTTATTTATAAAAAAACCAAAAAAAACCAAAAAAACAAAAACATTGCACTGAGTTTCTTTATAAAACCTCACACACCCTAAATTATCAATCTTTTTAAAATAAGGAAGTATATTATGAGTCACTTACATAATATGATTGTTATATGTAAATAGTATATTCTAATTGTTTTAAAGTATGACAACATTGATTTGCATAATAAAATCTAAAGCATCACACACAAAACAAATATGTAATATTTAAAATCGTTCTTCGACTGTATGCGAAGTATGTAATTTTCAAATAGTTTTTTTTTCAAGTGTTGATATATTTACTTATTTATACGAGTCCATTTACTTTTTATAAATACAGGAAAATATGTAGCCTTTCAATCATAGCACCCTTTTACACAAAACTACAGAGAAATTGTTTAATTTATCCATTTCATATTGGGACAAATCTCTTACGTATATATATATATATATATATATATATATATATATATATATATATATATAAGTACTTATCACAAGCCCCCCGCCGTCTCTGTGAGCTTGCATACTTACCTGAGCAGATAGGATATCCATGCAGGTGCAAGACTTCCTATGAATTTGTTTTGTCTATATTGCTTTTCTTGTAAATGTAAAGCTTGACAAAAGTATATACATTTTTATAATTACGTTAGAGTGAATATGTGTCTGTGTATATCCAGATGCATAGATAAATTTCTTGCATTTCTGTATTTTTTTTATATGTAGAAATAAATACATAACTTATCCTGTATTTATGCGTGTGCATTTTACTATTGAGATCAGACAGTATTCTTTTATATTTTTCTTCGTTCTTTCTTTTTATTTCTTTTTATGTTATAGTTTTCTTTGACGTCTTGAATAAATATATTTAACATAGCATGCATCTATATTTACGCGCTTAAAGCATAGATCTTTAATACAAACCTGTATAGATATTGTTTTACAACTTTTCTATATTTGTTAGTGCAAGAACTTATGCTTTGCACAATTTCATCTTTGTCAATTCCACAAACGTGTGTGTGTGTGAGAGATAGATAGATAGATAGATAGAGAGAGAAATAAATAAATAAATAAATAAATAGGTGTTTTAGAGCAACTGAAGCTGTTCATAGTGGTCGGTTTAGTAAATGAATAAATTTCACATCTTCGTAGATGCTGACGTTTCCAGCAATAGGATGTTTTGACTAGCAACACCCGGTTCCCACCCGCTAAGGCCCAAGAAGTATGCCAAAATAAAAAAAATTCTTTTAGCATCTGGTTAGCCACCCGGGATGCACTTACCCAAGAGAGCTTCGCGAAGAAAGATTCAGGTGTGACGTCAGTCATTCCTTTGGGCTGAAAAGTGATGCAAGTTATTTTCTGATGAAGGGCAAATAAGCTGACACCCAGGTCTGCTAAGGTATATATAAAGTGTAACAAAAATGTATGTCCACATCTTTTTTTTTTCAGGCGAGAAAATGGCGTTGGAAATACGAGGGGATACTAAAAGTGGAAATACGAAAGAATACTAAAATGTCCCCCCACCACCTCCAAAGCTCCGATGTTTGGTTAGATTTTCGGAAGTCGGTTCGTATCAGCACTTTTCAACCAGTCATTGAACAACATAACATTTGTTTCAAGAATGTAATTTAGTACTGGTAAGATAAGAACGATCATGGGCGATTATGTCTCAAAATAGACATGATCGCCTAAGTGTGTATCTCGTATGGCATTTAACTGACTGAATGTAAGAACATCAATAAAGTTCTAACTCATTTAGAGTTAACTTATTTACAAATATTTGCTAATAGAATTTTCGCGAGTTCTTTTTATGCCGTGATTTAGAAACAGAAAATAAAGTAAGAATTGTAAGAATGCCCGAAAAATTATTTATAGTTTTAATATGTGACTGTTCCATTGAAAAACTTAATATATTTGTATAAATAAATGTTAATGCTAGTTAAACGAGGAAAATATACATGTTCTGTTTGATTGCTCGTTATTGTTTGTCAACGATATTCTAATTGAATAAGTGACTATTGATGCTTATAATTCCCAGGCGATATCACAAAAATGGTTTTCTTATTCGCGACAAATGGAGGACAAACGAAACAAATAATTTACAGTGATGATTGCTATTTGCTGTACAGATTTAAATATCACGCAACCAACTTGAAATATGATTCCCGAACAAAAACTTTTCTCTCATCCATTAAAAAGTTTTAAGTAGGATATGTTTTTTCCATTGTTCTTTCCAATTATATCCAGTTATTTTTGTCATCGGAATAAATTTTGATAAATCAATGGATGAAAGTTTAATTTCATGTCAACAGAGACCTGATTTTTTAAACCGAAAATTGTGAAATTCGGATTGTGACAATCAATATTGACTGTTCCAGAAATCATTTTATTTTTGTGTTTAATAGATTTTAATGTTGATTATTCTGAACCCTATAATTGGGTTATTGACTGCCGTACAATGGTCAATATATTGGTCACTTTGATAGTATTTCCATTACTTACATATCACTCCATTATGCCCCCCCCCCCAATTTTGGTGGATTTCTCTTGATTTGTGGCGTGTGAGTAAAATATACTGAGATTAATTTTTGTACTTAGTAATTCTATTTGCTTTACATCTATTATTGTCTTTGTACAGTTTGAATTCTGATGTGGTGAGGCCACTGACTTGCGCTGTAAAAACGCAAATTTATCGGCATCAGCAGAGAGACAATAGAGGAAGCTCTAAAAAGCCGAAAGTCTTAGCAAGACGCTCAAGGGCAATGTGGGACGTGCTGCTAAATTTAGAGGAGGATGCAAAGTCGTTGGATGGCAGGGTCCTAATAACAAAAATGTACGGCTCCAAACGGAATACACGGGCACGAGAAAAACAAAAATCATTGTCCATGGTGTCTCATTGGAGATTTCGTGTGACTATGTGGGCGGTTTCTTTGCTCAGTTTGGAGGAGGTGTGCAGAGTAGCAAGTAAAGCGGGGGTCCCGACAGAGGACGTGAGTCTGCAAGTAGTATTAAATCGGCAGAATTTTAACAGTATCCAGATGTTTTGATGTGTGGACAGAGAAAGCTGTTTGCAGCAGTGGAAGGCCGTAGACCCCACTGTTGGACGTGTGGTGCTGCGGGGCACTTAGCGAAGATCTACTCCACAAGAAATCCGGTGGCGGAAACAGCAGCGCCGGTGGCGAAAGAACCCTAAAAAATGTCTGGCCAAATAGTTCAATCAAGCAAACGGTTGTAAGGATGGGCAAAAAAGCAGCTACTCCTCAGCAGCACGCCTCACACAAAAATGCAAGAAAACAACTGACACCAAAGAAGGAGGCAGCATCTCAAGACTGAGCAGCAGAGGGGGTCGAAATGAAAATGGAGGAAATGCCTCCCTCACGTTCATCGTTATCAAGGCAGGGGAGGGAAGAAGAGGAGGAAGGAGAAAAGAATACTAAAAAGAAAAAACTTAAAGCGAATCGGAGCAGGACGGAAAGGGCCCAGGCAACCATCGAGACCCAATCTGCTCCTGCTTCACAAAAAAAAAAAAAAAAAGCAGACACCGCAAAAAGTGAGGAGCCATTCATCTCCAACCAGGATACCTCCAATTCTCTTCCTAAAACCATCACCTACACCATTCCCTAAATCATCCACCAACTCTTTGCAAGCGGTGGAGAAAAATTTAAAGAAGAAAGTCTTCTATAAAGGAAAAAGAACCTGTGAGGTTAATAGCCAGGCCCTTGAGAGGGTCATTCCCCAACAGAAGAAGGCCTATCTTCAAGCTAACTCATGTAGACGGCAAGTCAGTGGAAGACCCTACTAACTTCCCTGACAGCCCCGGTGTAATAACCGTTATAAAAAACACCGGGAAAAACCTTAGTTTGGGACCACCTAGCCTGGGCTAAGGATACATTTCCAAAAATTATGGGTGACTCCCAGGTGGGTACTAAGGACCTAAAAAATTAGCTTACTAGTATTCAGTGATACTACCACCCCACGTTATACAGAACCCTAAAATTAACATACACGACGCACGTCGGCGGTATTGTCCTAGACGGACGAATTACGTCTGAGATTGTTACCGGGAGTCTGGGACAGTCGGTCGAGGTCCCGACTTCTGCGGATTTCCGACAAGTCTGTGTTTAAGGGATCAACTTGAGAAATGTCTATCAAGTTAGCTAGCTTGAATGTGAGGGGCCAGAGGGCTCGGGGTAAAGCTGCCCGCCTGCTTCGGGATCTCTTGTCCCTAGGAGTAGATGTCGCTGCGATCTACGAGACAAACTTTGTTTGCAATGTAGATGCTAGTGTGTTATCTAGCGACTTTGTCGTCCATTCAGCATATGAGGAACAGCAGGCCAGCGGTGTTTCCTTGTTGGTTAAACGTACCCTGGGTGCGACGGTGGACTTTGTCCATGTCGGCGTGGGTGGCCGGTTAATCGTGGCTGATATTGCCGTGAAAAGTAGGTTGTTTCGGATCGTTGCGGTTTATTCGCCCAACGACCGGGAGGAGCGCGTCTCGTTTTTCTGTCAATTGGGGCCGTTCCTGGTGGATTTGTCGCGTCTTAGTTTTAGTGGGGGACTGGAATGTCAAGTGAGACAGGGGGCGAGGAGCTAGCGGGACGGCGAGTGATCGTACCCTGGTTGATCTGATTGACGAGTTTGGTCTCATCGATAGATACCGCGTCGATCACCTGGGGGGGGGAGGGAGATGTGGACGTGGGCACTTGATTGGCCTTCTACCAATATCTGGCAAAAGTCCTGCAGGCCGCCGGATTCAAAGCCGACTTCTGCAAGTAAATCAGTCTGCGGTATCGCTCCCCCAGTGCTGTGATACAGTTAAACGGAAAGCGGTCGAGCACTTTTGCGCGGTCTCGGTCGGTTTGTAAAGGTTGCCGGCTGTCATACCTACATTACGCTTTGGCTTTGGAGTACCTCCTTTGCCGGCTAAGGGACTGGGCGTGCCGTACTTGGAATCGCTGTCTCTGGTATGGCTCAAGCCAGGCTTTCTGTGCACGCCGATGATGTATCCATTTTCGTGTCGTCGTCCTCCGGTGACGTTGAGGTGGTATAGAAAACGCTTGAACGGTACAAGAAAGTTACGGCTTGCGGTTAGGTGCCTGGAAGGGCGTTGCTCTCCTGGGGCCTTTCAGTTGGACTGAAGGACCCGTCCGCATTCTTGGAGTATGGTTCGGACCGGATCTTCAGTTGGAGAAAAATTGGTTGGAAATACAGATAATGGTCGGAGCGTCGGTCGAGATTTGGCTTCGACTTGAGGGTGGGGGTTGAGACGTGTGTTACATACGTCTTTCCTCTCATCCTTTACCGATTGTCGGTACTCCCTTTGTGGTGACCATCGGATATCGATCGAGTGTTTGTTGTCTTCCCTCTTGTGGGGTGGTCGCAAGTATCAGGTCAACAGAGATGTCTGTTCCAAACGTCCGTGTCAGAGGGGTGGGGGGCTGGGAATGCCACATGTAGTGCCATCAACACATCTCTAGATTGGCTTTCCTATGCCATGTTTTGACGGAGAACTCGATTTTGGTGGGAGTGTTAGGGATGCCTACGTAACGCCGACGTAGGCCCCGAAATCAATCGGAATACTTCCACGAGTTTCGGAAGGCCTTGAATGTCCTTCGGTCCACTGGCCCTTTTCGGCCTCGGAGACACTTGTATCGTGTATTAGTGGAGGGGACTGCGACGAAGAACCCTCTGCGTGATCTGCTCGGCTTGTCAGTGGCAAAGTCGTGCTCCTTTTGGTCTCGGGCGCCAGCAGCAAATTACCTCAGCAACCCTGAGTTTTCGCTTACCTGGCGATTGATTCGGAACGGGCTATCTCAATGACGTGGCATTCAGATGGGGCGAGACCTATTTGCTCGACTGTCATCGGTGTGACCTTGGTTTTGAAGAAACGGCTGCGCAAGCCTTCTACCATTGTCCTCAGATGTACGCTTTCTGGGGCTATATCGGCGAGTTGACGGCTCGTATCGCTACCGATCAGCTCGTGTCTATTGATCTCGCGTACGCGTGTGATAATATGTCGCTCTAGTATTCTAGAGTGAAACGGCTGGTGTTATTCACGTTGCTGGCCGTAGCTCGAATAGTGATTTGGACGACGCGGAAGGAGGGAATTTTGCGATATGAACGTTAATTCTTAGCATCTGATTAGATTCTTTGAGCATCGGCTCAGAATGAAGATCAGATTTGATAGAAAGCGTTTGATATTGAGAGGTTCCAGCAAAAGTTGGTCCGCGTGAATGGGGACAGTCTTGATTTTCTTTTTTAAGTATGCTACGGTACAACGGGGCGGTTTTCTGCAAACACTCCTGATTAAGTTATATTTTTTGGGTATCTAGTTAAATTGAGAGAATGTTGTTCCTAGCCTGTTCCAGGTTTTCTCTTGTTATGATCCAAGTCGACATTCCCGAAATCCCCAGTTTGTTTTCGGCCCCACCTTTTCATCTTGCCTTGGTCAGTCTTTGATTTTCCCATTCCATTATTTTATCCCTCCCCTCCATTAATGATTGTGCCCAATTCTTTCGCCGTTTGGCGAAATACAGCAGCCACTCTTGATTTTGTAGAGTGGACGGGTCATCAAATTTGCAGCTTCTGGTATGGCAACCAGCTCATTTCCCTTGATAAACTGCTCATATTCTATGCGCATCTGTTCATAGTATACGGCATCTTTCCTCTCTAGAGTCTTGGTCCATGCCGACGCAGATGGCACTACTGCCGGTTCAACATTTAGCTAGGGAGACTCACTCATAGAGGCATCACCACAGCAGAAAACAAATGAGAAACGAAAATTCAACCAAACAGTACACGGACAATAATAACGATAATACAAATAAGATCACAAGATACAATATAACTTGGTTCTATTCACAAATCCAACGTCCGTATGTAAAAAGGAAAGAGTCCGAATTCAAAATAATAACAAAAGCCTATCACATGCTAAAAAGACTTCCGTGCGTAAAATAGAATCTCGTGAGGAAGCCATATTGCTTTTATGCAGAAAAATTGACGCAAAATCACGGTGACCACGAGATTTGAGAAGATATAAATATAGCTGCTAAGTAGAAGTTAGACTTCGAACTTTTGGAGTGTTTCTTCGGTGTTCCTATTGCCAAAATGTAAGTCGGAATTTTTGTTAACCGTTGTTGTGTCGTGCACTTTGTTTGTATTATTTGTTGGACCGTTGTTTCTGAGAATATTTATTTGAACATTGTGTTTTTCGTTGAGGGAAGACAAAGACCAGTATGGTTCTGTATCGCCAGCCTTCTACTTCTACGGCTACAGTGACTACTTCACCGTCGGTTTGGAACAATGCTCCCACCAAGAGTACATGGTTTATATGTGGCAATGAACTCATCATTCTAGAAGTTGGAAACGGAATTGCGACCAGGACGATTTCCCTACTGACTTCGGACCCGGAAGTTTGTGGAAGTCTGCAGCGAGAGTATGGAGGAAGCGCTGAGGAACTTGGGGATCGGTTCGAAAATCGTAGCAAGGAGGTCCCGAGCGATGTGAAACGTCTTTCTTAGCTCGGAGGATGGCAGCAAAGAAGTTGGCTGGAACTTGTTTGCAGGCGAAGGGAATTCACCTGCAAACCGAGTATATAGGCACCAGGCGCACCCGAATTGTGATCCGTGGGTTGCCATTAGATTAGTTGTGACCACGTGGGGGCATTTTTACCCCAATTCGGAGCGGTGGAGGAGACGAATAGAGTGGTCAGCAAAGCCGGAGTGCTGACGGAGGATGTCAGTGCATGCATTATCGTCGACGGACTTAACTTTTTGAAAGTGCCTGATTTCCTCCCCTGTAGAGGCAAAAAGCTGTTTGTTGCTGTGGAGAGGCGCAGGCCGCATTGTTGGATCTGCGAAGCGGCCGGCCACTTGGCCAAAATTTGCCTTACCTGAAAACAAGGACAGCAAGCAGCGGCAGCAACACAGGAGACCTCGGTAACCCTGAAGGCACCGGCAACTTCGATGACACCGGCAACATCAGTGACACCGGCATCACCAACGGTGCAGCCGGAAAAAGTAAGCACCCCATCAACGGCGGAGTGGACAGAGGTGGCCAAGAAGAGAAGAGGGCTTCGCCTCCTTCAAAGCAAGACTCACCGTCATAAAAGCTGCTTCTCCCTCCAAAAAGAAAAAGCAGGAGCAGCAACAGCAGCAACAGTAGCAACAAAAGCAGCAACCAAGTCCTGAGGTTGAAATGGAGGTGGAGGAAATGCCTCCTCCGCGGTCGTCTTCCCTAAAAAGAAGCTGCGAAGTGGAGGATGATGGCTCTAAAAAGGGCAAATACAGAGACCAGCAGGCCAGAGGTGTTTCCTTACTGGTTAAACGTACCCTGGGTGCGACAGTGGACCATGTCTATGTTGACATGGGGGGCCGGTTGATCGTGGCCGATATTGCCGTGCACAGTAGGTCGTTTCGGATCGTTGCGGTTTATGTGCTCAACGTCTGGGACGAGCGTGTCTAGTTTTTCCGTCAGTTAGGGCCATTCTTGGTGAATTCTTTGCGACTAGTCTTAGTGAGGGGAGCTAGCGGGAGGTGGTTGAGTGATTGTAGCCTGGTTGGTCTGATTGACGATTTCAGGCTCGTCGATAGATACCTGGCCGGTTACACTGGGGGGGGGGATGTGAACGTGGCCTCTTAGTTGGCCGTCTACCTAGGTAGTGTGCTATCTGGATAGAATGGTCGATCTAGATTTGTTAGATTGTCCCACGTTCCACTGGGTAGGCTAAACGGACTATAAACTCGTTTGTGCCCGGGTGGCGTTAGACGGTAGGCCAAGTTGGCTGGACACTGGAATTTGTTGGGGCGGTTATCGGGAATACGTGGTGGGAGAGGCTCAAGGGTAGCATTAGGTTTTTCACTGCTGATTATAGCCATCGACTCGCCCTAGCTAAGGTTAATAAGATGAAGACACTTTGATAGATTCTTCCGAGCGGAGGCCGAGGGTATCCCTTAGTGATAGCGTTAGGTAGGCAGTCCTTGGACCGGTTGGCTAGCAAGTGGTATCAGGGTCAGGTAATTAGACATAGTTTAAACAAGATGTTTAACTAAGCTGTGAACATGGGCGCAGAATTGCGCAAGGTAGAAATCCGTCGATATATTCGAGAGGTCTTGACCCCAGAGAGGCGTACTCTTCTGTCGACCGACGATATATGTAAGGCGTTTCGGCGGCATTTCGAGAGCCGTTTCACCAAGGAGCCTGGTCTCGGTGAAGAGGAGTTTCGTAGCCTTGGCCTACTAAAGCAGCTAGCTGCGAGGGAGAGATCATGAAGGGCGAAGTCCAGTTGGCATTGAAGATCGGCATGGACTTGATGGTCTACCCTATGAATTGTATTTGAGGCTGTCGCACATCTTTGCACTGATTCTGACTGTGGTCTTCAACATTTGGTTCCGCCAGGGTTCCGTGCCCGACCAGATTTCCAGGGGTGTGATCATGCTGTTGAAAAAGGACAAGTGTGTTGTGGGTTTAGATGATTACAGGCCGATAACTGCTAAACACAGAGTTAAAGATTTTGGCAAAGATCCTGACAAAGCGCTGTGAGGGTCCGAACAATTTAAAGTAACCTGCACTTGATCAGCACTATCGTAGACGACGAACAATCCGATCTATTTGATCAATTTGGATCAGTTCAAGGCATTAAATAGGGTTGATCATCAGTATCTAGCAGGTGGATTCAAATCCGACTTCTGCAAGTGGATCAGCCTACTGTATCACTCCCCCAGTGCTGTGGTACAAGTAAACGGAAAGCAGTCGGGCGCTTTTGCGCTGTCTCAGTCGGTTCGTTAGGGTTGCCCGCTGTCGCCCTTACTTTATGCTTTGACGTTGGAGCCCCTGCTTTGCCGGCTAAAGGACAGGGCGCGCAGTACGGCTCTACATGGAATCGCCGTTCCTGGTGGGGCTCGAGCCAGGGTTTCTGCGTACGCTGATGACGTATCCATTTTCGTGTCGTCCTGGGACGACATGTAGGTGATAAAGAAGGCGCTTGAGCGGTACGAAAAGATGTCAGGAGCCGAAATTAACCACAAGTCTTCCGGCTTGTGGTTAGGTGCCTGGAAGGGCATTGCTCTCCCGTAGTCCTTCAGTTGGACTGACGGTCCCGTCTGCATTCTTGGAGTGTTTCGAGCCGGATCTTCAGCTGAGGAAAAAATGGTCGGAGGTACTGGCAAAGGTCGGAGCGTCAGTCGCGACTTGGCTTCGGCGGCGCTTGTCCGTGAAGGGCATGGCTGAGAAGTTACATCTTTTCCCTCGACCTTTACCGGTTGTCGGTACTCCCTCTTTGTAAAGACCGTAGGAAGGCGATCATGACGACGTGATTGGCTCGGCTTGTCGGTGGACGAGTCATTTTCGTTTTGGTTTTGGGCGCCAGCAGCGAATTACCGAAGCTACTCTGAGTTTTCACTTAGCTGGCGATTAATTCGAAACTTGCTCTCAATGACAGGGCCTTCAAATGAGGGCGGGCAATTATGCACGATTGTCATCGGTGTAATTTTAGTTTAGAAGAAACGGCTGCGCAAGCCTTCTACCATTGTCCTCTGGTGCATCCCTTTTGGGACTATGTTGGTGATTCTGGGGTGAAATGGATGGTGTTTCTCACGCTGCTGGCTGTAGCTCGAATAGTGATTTGGACGTTGCGATATGAGCGTTATTCTTATCAGCATCTGATTGGATTCTTTAAGCATCGATCTGATAGAAAGCGTTTGATGTCGACAGATTTCAGCAAAAGGTGGGTAAATGTAACAAGCTTGGTTCGTATGAATGGGGTCAGTCTTGATTTTTTAAAAAGTTTTTTGCACAACGGGGCGGTTTCCTGTAAACCCCTCCATGGTTAAGTTAGTTGTCTTTTGTGTACCTAGTTAATGTGAATGAATGGGTTCCTAGCCTGTTTCCGAGCTTCTCTTTTGTTATGATCCAAGTCAAGATCTCCAACCTCCCTAGTTTGTTTTAGCCCCATTTTACATCTTGACTGGGTCAGTCTTTGATTTTCCCATTCCGTTTGGCGGAATACAGTAGCCACTCTGATCTTGTGTGGTGGACGGGTCTCACTAACATTTGTTTATTTTAGTTGAATACTTTTTTATAATTTTAGTTTGTTTTGGGCTTATCATCCCCCTCCCCTTTTTCATTTCATTATCTTTAAATCTTTTAAGTATATTTTTGTATTGCATATATTAACTTTTATATCATGGGTTTTGTTCTCCATTTTAGGTGAACCCTTGTAAATATGTGGTATTGTGGTGTGTGAATATTTGGAGGTGAGGGATGGGTTCTTGTGGTGTATGAAGAAATTGTAATGAGTGATTGGGTCGTGAATGCGATTATCTAGGTATAGGATAATTACGGAAGACCACCTTCTACACCTTTCGGCCATGTGCCATATTTTTGTATTATGCAAAATAAACGTTCTCGTGTTTGCGACTACAGAACTGCACTTTCTGTGGCATTCGCGTGATTCTCTTTAGGAAAAAAGTTTTGTTGCGTTCTTGTGTTTGAGACTACTAATCTATACTCTCTTTGGTAGGAACTTTTTTGTGTTAACACATTGATAATTTTTTCTGGAATAGAAATGTCTCTAATGTTCACTAAAATGACTTTTATAATGCTAAGATATACTTACTACATCGATGATTTATCCAACAACAATTTCTTAACCCTTTTTTGCATTCAATAAACTGTAAGAATTTAAGAAACAGAAGATCAAAAAGGAAAAAAGGAGGAAATGTTTAAGTGAACTTCGGGAATTCATTGAATCGTAATAACTATGACGATAATTGCATACATCTAGTCACGAATTGAAACGGTAAATAATACAACTTCCTCTTTTCAGTGTCATCTACTTATAGTCTAAATATGTGAAGAGTGGCGACTTTAAATAATCTCCCTTAGTCAAGAACAGTTTTCCATTTGCAGATTGTGTAACTATTTACTTAAGTATCGACCACTAGGACATACAGTTTTACAACCCAGCCGTCTATTAATAACAGCAGCAGTGTAATAACAGTTGATAGTGCTCGAAATAATACTTGTAGCAGTGCTAATAGTATTTGTTCTTGTAGCGTAGGAATTTCGGCAACACGGAAAAATAGTTTGACTTTGCTAGACAATACAAGTGGATAATCGTTTGAACAAGAAAATTTTTGTTGTGGGTTCAACTAAAATAAATTAATTATATATGAATATTTAATTGGCATCTCCTTGAGCGGTGATGTCTGCGAATAATTGAATTAAAACACCTTACTTTTTGAATCATCTGTATATTAATGATGATTACATTGCATAAAATGTTGATTAACTATACAGATATGAACATAGCAAGAAGGAATGTACACAAACAACAGCAGTATCCACTATAATATAGGTGCGCAAATGTTCCCAGTGTCCCTAAAAAGGTGAAAATAAATGAACTGCAGAAATTTGGTTTCAATTCAAAATTTTGGAAACTTTTGAATGCAACTTGTAAAATTATGTAGGGACTTATTCTATTGTCGGTTAAGGTGCAATTTATTCTAAAAACGATGGAAATGGAAGTCTTCCGAATCTTTAAATGATAGTTCAAATCAAACTTCATTCCACATTAAAATAAATGCGAATTGAATGAATGTTGCTTATAGAAGATAGAAATAAGTCTGTTAAAGTTTAATGTTTTCTTAGGTTTTCAAATAACAATCCACTTTTAAATCATTAATCATTTTAAAAGCTGAGTAGATTCGAAACGTGCACAAGGAAACGAATTTAGTTTTAAATTTAAATCCTTTCAACAATGAAAAATGTTTTTATTCTAATTTAGATATTGCTTCTATAGATATATTTTTAAAAAAACAAAAATTAACTTTTAACTCCAAGAATTAGAAAACTAATATTTATTACTCGACACCAAGAGCCAACGTTTACGCAGTTATTAATATAAAAAGAACAATGCAACAAAAATAAAATGAATACATTTTGTTCTTAATATTTTCCGTCAGTTAAAAATAATGCTTTTCATAAACAGTTAATTTTCTAAGCTCCGCTTAGATGTGGCACAAGGTCATAAGTGTGGGGTACTTAGTGAGGATCGAACTGACTGGTTCTAGCGAGACAAGCTTGCCGATCATTACGCCGGTTCTAGCGAGACAAGCTTGCCGATCATTACGCCACGTCGAGGTGCCCATGCTTTTCATAAATAGATATTTGAAGAGACCAATCTTTGTATCTTTATAGCATAGAGGTAACACCCGGTGAGGTGGATAGCATTCTGAGTTATGGTGAAAGTGCTTTTCTAAAATGTTAAAATAAATACCCCCCCCCCACCAAAAAAAAAATCAAAACCAATATTTATTTGAAAAAAATTATTTCGTAGTTAATCATAACTAATCAGTTCATTAGTCACTAAAAGTTGCACAAAGAATATTTTTATAATGTTCACCATGCACAAGGACCAAGAGTCACCCGAGTTGGAGGATTACAAAGTAAGAGGCAAAATTTATGGGGATATGCGAGTAACATAATTTCAAGTCTAGAGTTAACCGTTAAGACTGTAGTCATCTGGGAAGTACCCTCTTTCAAAAAGCAAAGTTTCATGAAGAGAAATGTAATGTAAATTACACCTCACAAATTAAATACTAAGGGAATGAGGGTGGTTCGCTACAATGTGCATGGTATGGCGGGTCTTAGCCATGTAGGTTAGAACTTGTCGAATGTAATTCATCTGAACACATTTTTTATGAAAATATTGATAGAGCAATAAGAGGCTTGCGACGTTTCGTCTGTGGAAAAGAATTTGTAGGGTAGAAGATAACCCCTCTTAAGGCCGCGGAGATGCTTTTGGATAATCAAGACTGAAAAGTGAAGACTGAGCAGCGGCTGAACCATATCTGGCAGAAATATTCCATATTTGGCCTGATTTGATTCTTGCAAATGTAAAGGATAACAGAAGTCTGGGACAAGGAATCGTCTTCTGGTTTTAATAATTGGCTATCGACTCTTTCCGTAGCTGAGAGCCCAAAGCACGTCAGATCTATGAATTTTCTCTCGGGGAAATGCAGGTTTGAATTCTACCGGAAATCGCATATTTTGTAAGATTTCTTAAACATTCAGTTCGGTAGACAAAAATAAATATTCTTTATTAAATAGTGTCTACTCAAATACGAGTATCCGCTTAAAAAGTGTGTGCGCACGCGTGTACATGGAAGTAACTAATATTGTGCAAATGTTTGTGACCGAGTATGTATGCATAAATAAATATACCTGTAGCTATTTACTTAGTGGAAATGAGCTTGGCATAAGGCCCAAAGGGAAAGTAGTAAAATGCTTGCATTACACCAATTTTTCAAGTATACCGGGCTTTTCCATTTGAAAGTTAGCATTCGAAATCCCATTTTTTCTTTTTTTAACCATTTCGCTTCAAGCAAGGTGGAAATACCACAAGTACGCATGCGATTACAAGGAAGTGAAAGTGTGAGAAAAGACTGAGCATAGAGAGGATTGAGTGAAAAGGCCAAAAGGTGAAAAGGACTTAAGAAGATGGCAGTTAAGTTTTTGAAGATTGTAATTATCAGGGAAGGAAGTAAACGGAAGGGAGTTTCACAAGTGAAAAGTGCAAGAAACTTGAAAGTAGTGGTGGCGGTTGCATTTAGATATTTTAACAGTAAAACGGGTGGGACAAGGTATTTTTTTTTAACTGGGGTTCGGACACCAAACACTCACGTTGATTGGGAATAGGAAAATATTTTATTAATTTGACTGCTGAATCATGCTTGTTTTAAAGCAGACAACAGACACACAAACATTTCTTACAAATGGTGGTGCAGGTTCGGACCTTGCCAGAAAAATCATTTTCTTTAAGCTTTCACGAGTGCGCAAATCGACAGACGTAATACATACTGTTTAATGCTCTAAAAAATCCGGTTATTTTAATGCTCTAAAAAATCCGGTTATCCACTAAAAATATCCTTTGAAGTAATATATATTAGTCCATATGAAGGCAATAAGATATTTGTGTGTGTGTGTGTGTGTGTGTGTGTGTATGTGTGTAACTGACATACTTACCAGAAGATATCGAGCTTCAAGTAGTAATATGTGTATGATATTATATCTGACAATACAGCAACTGCTTTTAAGTGATTCGTCAGGCTAGAAAAATTATGCTACTTAACATTCTTATCTCCATACATATATAGAGCTACACATACACAAACATGAGTTCGCATGTATTCATTTTTCAGTTCGTAAATGTGTTTAGTAGAGATTTTACACATGTATACAAATAAACCTCATCAACGACATGGCAAAAGCCGGATAGACGTGATAGAGCAATTGGTCATTTGTACAATATAAATGGTCCCATAAAAACCTCTCTGATTTAGCCTGAATATCGAATAGTACAGTAGTCAAGCAAAAATAGAAACCTAATTCCAGCTGAAAACCAATATGGTGTTATTTCCACTGCCTTTTGTACATGATTGCTGGCTTGAAATTAAAGATAAGATAAGATGTTATTTTTTATCTTGCCAAAAGACGCCTTCACTGTTTTTAATTAAAAGTATACATTTTGACCATTTACTATCGACCATTTCATACCGGATTTTTGCGTCACAATTTAGAATGTATTATGTTTAAAGCTGAACTAAAGTCGGAGAAACTATTCGCTGAAACGACAAATTTATTTTTGTCTTTTTACTAATGAGAATCTATCAGGAATTAAAGTTCAAGTAGTTCGTAAACTTCAAGGGGCAAAAGCACTTAAAGAGAAGGTAAAAAACGTCAATAAACCGGCAAAAACAAAGAGCATCTGTCTTATCTTTTATTCTCTATGGTAATCAATGCTGAACAATTTATTTCCAGATAAAGAGACTAGATGGGACAGAGATATAATTTTAGCAATACGATTTCTCACACATCCTTAGGAGATAAATACATAGATTATTTTTTATTTTAAATCAATTTGACCAGGGTTTCCTAGGAATGTTGTCTCCAGTTCATCTTGGAGTTAATTTAATGACTAGAATTATTCAGTAATCCTCACTTCAGCTCGCTTTTGAATTGGCAAACATAAAATTTTGATAGTGGTAAATGTATGGCTCTTTGAAAATTTTGATAGCCGTAAGAGTATGGCCATTTGAAAAACTGACTACCCAAAAACTGAATCGGTGGTTCCTTTTTATGGTTGGTGGAACACCAGTGGATGGATAGGGGCGGTGGGTTTTCCAACCAGTATCCATTGTGCTATTATTAAGAGGAAAGATCAAATTTTGCTGTCATTAGTTAAAAGAAAATTTAATCCTTTCTAATACGTTCGAAATTTCAATAATTTTTTTTTCCTGTTAGCGATTCACGCTATGTTTATAGGATGTGATTATTAAGCAAAACGTAATATTACGCAAGTCGTATTTTGGCGTGGAAAGACACATTAATTTGAAATTTCTTGCAAAAATCAACTAATTGTCTGATTTTAATGAAACTTTGAGGACTTTTTCACAAATTAATGAAACTATGCAATTATTATTCTTAGAAAATCTTGGTAAAAATTATTTTTTCATCTGTTACACTCCACTTCAATTAATTACATAAAACTTTTAGAAATACATTATCTATACCAATTTTTATTTGTTAGTTAACTGCAGGACTCATTGGTGAATGTCAATCATGTAATTTTTTTTAATTACCGGGCCATTTTTCCGAAAATAGTAAATATCCGAATAGTAAAATAAAAAATGCATTAAAACTACGCTATTTTTAATGTACATAAATTTTTAATTGATTTTATAAATAATATAATTTTAGGATATCATATTCTGAAGACGAAAAACAAATTCGATGAATAATGAATTTTTATAAGAATTGTTTTCATTTTTTCTTTGCCAATTAAAGTTTCAAACATCTTTTTAAACTTTTTCCAATTAATCAGTGTCTTCGGTTATTAATTCAATAAAAATAGACTATTTACAAATCGAAAATTCATAAGCTTAATACAAATCATTTAGAATTAAGATTTTTAAAATACTTTCTATTTTTTTCTGTTAAACTGCACATTTTCTCTTACTATGAAAACTTACAAGCCGCGTATCATTAAAAGGTCACATGTTCTAAGGGTTGTTCCCCTTACAAAATGTTAAACTGGGTTATGTCAACTTGTGGTCACCATACTTCCAGATTGATTGATAGGTGTTATCGTTGCCTACTTGATAGGTCAACGAGTCAGGCCTTTGTGGTTAAGAAATACTTTTATTCCAAATTTCATGCCATAAACAAGTAATATTTGTTTTCAAATGAGATCAATTTAATTTTAAATTTGATAATTTTTTAAACATAACGAGTGAGAGATGTACATTTTATTTTTGCAAGATTTTTAAAACCGAGAATTAACTTTTGCTTACAAATATATCTCTCAAAAAATGGCCGAAAATTGAAAATTAAAAAAAAATCACAAAATTGTGGATTCCAATGAATATAATTTCTGTTTGAAACACACCCGAGTATTTTGCTTAGTGGAAATAGTAAATTTCATCATTTAACTTTCAATTAAGCTAAAATTAAAGTTTCAAGAATAAGTTTTTATTTTCAAAAATTCAGTTTAAAACGTAGGTATCGAAAATGGAGTTGAGGTACTTAGGTACCGCAACTCCATTTTCGATATCTGCGAGAAAGAGGTAGTTGGAATTTTTGAACATTATGGTATAAGGAAAAAAGGCTTGGAGAATATGACACTGGATGATATATTTAAGGAATCGGAGATAGATCGTTATAGATAGGAAGCTACACAAGAGTTTCAAAGTAAGAGTAGGTAAAAAGTATCATGGTAGAATTAAAAATTGCTTAGTGAAACAAGGAGCAGAAGATTGTAGGAAGTCATGATCACCTACATTCCGAAGTAACGCAGTAAATAAAAGGAGTACCAGGATATTTCTCATGTGTTTATCTTCACAAGGTCTAGAAAACAACATTAGTAAATTCAATTGTGTGTCAATCCTTGCAGGTGTACGCAGGCTCAGTTAAGAATATAGTGCTACCATAAGAGGGAAATTGATGACATCTACAAATATGGAAATTCCGAGGATAGATCTTGAAAGAAACGTTAGATAAAAGAATAATATAGTGAACTGAAAGAAATAAATGATTCATTTGAAATTCTTTGAAGACTAATGAATGCAACAAACCTGAGAATAGAACAGCTAAAAACTTTGGTAAAATCAGAAATGATCATACGTATATTTAGTTTACAATGTAAATGTGTATATGAAAGTAACGTTAACAATTTCAATATTGATACCGGTTGTTTATGAGTTCGATCCTAACTGCGCACTCATCTACTCTCCTGTCGAACAGTGCTTCGCTCAACAAAAGTGTTTATTTTATGGTTAAAAAAAAGGGGTCACACATATGCGTACAAGTCAGGAAAAAATTAAATATGTAAAACTTTTCAATTTTCATAAGTGGTTTTTTAGTGATGATCCTTGCAATAGAGTATTGTAGGCCATTTGGCGGATATCCTGTTTCCGGTCCTATATTAGTTGGACATAATTGTTTGGGGAAAAGATTTGTTTGTTCTTATCAGGGAAGATGAGAAAGACAAGTAATGATATAATTTACTTATACTAAAGAAACAAAACTCAGTGTATATATATATATATATATATATATATATATATATATATATATATATATATGGGGGGGGTGTTTTCATGCTAGAGTAAGGCTTAATTGCAGAAAAGAGATTTTCCTATGTCATCAATCAAAATTCAATTTGCTTTTTATGTCATGAACCTATGATTATTCTTTTCTTACTATTTTAATTATTTAATTGACCCAATCTGATATTGCTTTAGTGAAACCTATAAAAAAATCAAAAGCTTCCTTTCCGTCTAGATCAAACATGTGATACCTTTTTGTTGTGTCTTGTTTTTAAACTTTTTAATTATATGCGCCCTGGTAACTGATTAACATTTGACTGGAACGCAGCAACAATTAAAATTTTCCGCACTTGTGCTTACTGAATTACATGAATTGTGGGATCAAGCTGATGCCCATAATTCGACGGAGCCTACTGTATGATAAAAACTAGTATGATACCACAGACTTACCAACATCAATTAAGTTTACTAAGGTACAGACCGAAATTAACAATGTTAAAACAAGGTAACAATGGATATTAACTATGTAATACCAAACATCCTATTTGGCAGTGAATACTGGACAATCTCAGAGATGAAAAGATTTGACGTAACAGAAATTTGGTGTAGAAGAATGCTACGAAAACTATGGATTGTGGAAACAAAAGTACACTTATGCCTAGCATCATAAAGAGACAGTTGAAATTTCTAGAGCACATAACGAGGGAAGAAAGATCATAGAACTTGACACTCACAGGACATAGTGAAGATAAGATGGACAGGGAAAAACAGCGCACAATCTAACAAGAATGTGTAAATGAATAGAAGAACAGGGATTAGGAGAGATAATAGAAATACATTAAGTGTTACAAAGAACATGAAAATGTTGATGGCCATGATCCATCACGTCCTGAAAGGTCATAGTACACAGAAGATTCTTTATGTTCAGAACGAGTATCAGCAAGTTTCAAAGAAATACTCAGGGATGCAATAAGCGTATGAATAGAACTGGGTAAAATGGTATTATACAGCTTTTTACTTAGACCATTCTCCAACTTTGTTTAAGTTAGAATCTGCTTACCTACTGTTGCTTATCAATGCTGAAAAATTGACTCAACAAGAGTAAATTTTACCCCCGGTTTTTTCATTATTAGTAGACATCTTTCGTATTTTATGCAATTTTGTTTTTACAGGTTAATAAGAGTAGATAAACTCACCTATCGTTCTGCCCGCACTTTTTCCGTGTCTATTAAACATAAGTAGAGGTTCACCCCTTGTTCAAAATATGGTTTACCAGGGCTACAATTAACCGTCTTAAGTTTTTGGTGATCAGTGAGATTACCGGGTTGGAAGTTTGTTGGTTGCTTATGTTTCCGATTGGTTATTAGGAGCCCGAGCGCTTTGGTAGCGTTTAGAGAGACTGCTCTGATCTACAGTCGCATAATATCGGAGTATCTGTAGTACCATGTAGCGCATGGGTAAGTGTCCTTGCATTAATTTCCGGTGAGCAACCCTGAGGCAACATTATGCTCTGTTCACAACCAAGACATGGCTAGTTTGTATTGTCATTAGTAACAGTCATGGTGATATTTTTTCTCTCTCCTCGAAACAAATCTCATGAAAATCACACACACACACACACACACACACACACACACACACACACACACACAAAGAAGAAATGCAACTAAGCCAGTAAACAAAAAACCACGTTACCCTTGTTAAACCAATATAAATTCTCCCGTTTCGATGAAGTTTTGGTTCCAGGCCATCTTCCTCCTTGCTGAAAAGATTCCAGCATTCACATGCATGGTCTTGGTATTTACTTCTGGGATAATCTTCTTGGCCAGGGAGTTGTCTCTCGAGGCTCCTGACTAATCTTTCATGTGCGTCCGTCACAAAACACTTAGCTATTTTTTTTCTTTATCCATCCTCTTCTTCCATCGACTGCACTATAATAGACATAATAGTTGGCAGTATAAAAAAGGAACTTTCTTTCCATTCACCTGCGAATATCTTTGTCTTCGGTGTCTTTAATGCTCATAATGGAACGTGGATTAAATATTTTAAAGCTACTGATGTTGCCGGTATTCAGACATTCAATTTTTCTATTGATCAATCCATTACTCAAATGGTGGATTTCCTTACTCATTTTCCTAGCAAATCCTATCAACAGGCTTCTCTATTCAATTTACTTATTACCCCCTCTCCTCGCTCTTGATGAGCTTTGCAACTCTGTCCTCTTGGTAAATCGGACCACTCTCTGGTAGCTATTGATATTTCGTTCTTCGTCATTAAGGAGCCTTTATCCATTAGACCCTTTTCCGTTACCAGCATGTTGATGGGGACTCACAATATGATTTTCTTCGTGACGTTCCTTAGACTGACACCTTTAATATCTCAATTACAAATTGCGCCACTGAGGTTTCTTCTTGGCTCAAAGTCGTCATGGACGATTTCATCCTTTCTCCGAAATACCAAACCTCTCTATGTTTCACCCCAGCATGCTTAGCCGCTATAGAACACATGAACCACTATTTTCGGCTATACCAGCGTGGCAGCTCTCGTCACAACAGACGCCTCATAATAAATATAAGCGAGTCCTCGAAGGACGTAAGCCCCTGTTTGCCAAGCGAATGAGGGACCGCATGGCCTTTAACAAATTTGGCTCTCGTGATTACTGGCGGTGTTGTAATAGGATATTAAAGAAGTCTCTATTCTCACCTCTTCAATCAATTTGAGGTGTTAACATTCTCTGCTGATGAAACTGAATGCTTTGTCCTTAAATTCTCCTCAAACTCTATACTTAACTTATCTGGAGAATCCCTGCAAAACTTTTCACTTAGAACTAAGTCTCTGTTGAGGGATATTCATGCAACTGCTCCTATCAGCTGTAACCTAGATCCTCATAAAGTATGTGGACCCGATGGCATACCTGTAATAGTCATTAAGTGTGCTCTCGAACTAGTTTCTGTTCTCACTTACCGTTCTACCCGCACTTAATAAATGTTTAATAAATACCATGTTGTTTTCTGCTTTCCTGCCGGCTGGAAGTCATCATTTGTTGTTCCAGTTTTTAAGAGCTCTGGTGAATCTTCTAACTTTACCAACTATCGGCCTATTAGTCTTTTACCTATTTTTGGAAGACTCCTAGAGGCCATAATCAATGCTTAATTAGTTCGTCTTTCATTGCAGTGCTTTTTCTCAGAATATGGTTTTTACCTTGAGCTTCTGGATAAGATCCAACGAAGAATCAGCAATATTATTGATCCTGATCTGGCGTATCGGCTTCAGTCACTTTTCCATCACCGTAAAGTTTGTTCTGTCTTTTCTATAAATACTTTTATGGTAATTGCTCGGATGAACTCTTGGCTAGGGTACATAGACTTTATAAATTTAAGCGCAGTACTAGACTGGCTTTGAGATCTCATCAATTTACAGTTGAGCGGCAAGTTCTATGCTAAAAGTTTCTTTTCTCGCACTTCTTGCTTGTGGAACTCATTTCCGACTTCATGCTTTCCGGCCAACTTTAATATGCCAAAAAATGTAAATGCAATGTCAATTGCTATCTACTGTCCTCTTGATTACTCCTTTTCTCTTTCCGCTTATTATTAATGTTTATGTTCCTAATTCTTCCATACCCTGTGTTTTAGTGACTTTACTGACTTGCATAGGGTGATACCGATTAAAGGAAAAAAAGAAAAATGTTTTCTTAAAAGATTTTATTTTATGAATATCCAGTTATATGCGTTTAATTCATCCACATCGTCATCCCCAAAACACTTATACCGATTTTATAGGATATTAGAAATATTTGGTTGTTTGAGTATGCGAAATTGCCTTTTTTTGTCAACTATTTATTCAAAATGTGACAATCACCATCGAATGAATATTACCTAGCTGCAAAGTTTGGTTGATGCAGTTGCTTAAACCGTTCACAACTGCGAAGAAGTTTTTTTTGAATGACAATATACGCTGTACAGATTATCCATCAAAGCTGTTGCATGCATCTGATTAGAGAATTTATATAATAATCTATTTAGGGCTCATTTTTCATTTACTGCAGAATTCTTGAGTACTTAGGATTACTGCAATGACATCGACAAGAGCTTCTCACAACACTTTCCGCTAAGATTTTATTTCACTTAGGGTTTTGAAACGTAAAACAATTTACATTTGTCAGAAAAATTTAAAGAATGAACTTCTGAGTTTACAAAAAACAAGAAATTACATTAACTCGTAAAAATAACGAAAAGAAAAAGACTTGTTCATTGAAGAACACACATAAACATTTTATGATTTTAAGTAAAAAAAAAAAAAAAAAATTCATCACCCCATAAACGGACAGGTTTTTAATAATTAAAAAAGATGCTCAAGTATTAAAGGAAATAGCAAGTGAATACGTCATTTGTTTCACTGAATACTCTATTCACATTCTTGAATCTTTCAAATTTCTCGTTGATCTGTAATTTAGCTTCTTCTCTTGAAATTAAGTTTCCTTAACCCAATACCAGCAGCAGCTACAAAAAAACAAAAACAAAAACAAAAAAACAAACAAAACAAAACAAAAAACAAAAAAACAAAAAAAACAACAAAAACAAAAAACTCAAAAGCGTAGATAAGAACGAAAACATGTTGGGAGTGAATGCTGACAATATGCTATTTATATTGCCAAAGGATTGGGAAACAAGGAATTTGAGTTATTTTCATATTAGATTCCCACAAGAATAGATGTTCTCATGCCAATTTTTGCAACAGAAGTATTTTTTTGTTTTTAGCGGGTCTGAGAATGAGAGAAAAATGTTCTCCGCTATTTCGACTCCTAAACTATCTTCTTTATGAGACTTGCTAGCAATGGAAGCAGTGGGAAGCCTCTGGAATTTCACTGTTTGGCTTTCATCAAGGTTTTTTTTTTAATTGCTATACAGAGAGATTTTCGTGCTCATTTTATGTTACGTCGGAATGATGCTGTTCCGGATAGAAAAATTGATACTGCTGTAGGTTGAAATTTTCAGGCTCACAGGTTCAGTGTTTAAAAGAAAGTCACCTGGAAAACCTCAAATCGCTCCAACTGCCGGGTTATGGAAAACTTTAGAAATCGTTTACCACAGTTTATAGCGAAGAAAGACTACCATTTGGATGGTGTCAATTTAAGCTCTCCCGCCCAAACTGTAGCCCTTTGTTTAAACTGTGAAATATTTTTAATAGCAGTTACTTTGGACTTTTTGTCAGCCTTTAAAATGTGTGAGGTATTTTCTGCAACACCCTGAAACCTGACTTGAAATAATTAAAAACGTAATTTTTCTGTAAAATATCGAAGAGCATATATTTTATATTACAAATATTTTGAAGGACGTGTATTCCTTATTATCTACTTTGAGTAAACTAATCATAAAACATGTGTATGAGAACAAAGATAAAACATGTGATATTGGAAGCCATTTTGTTTGAGGCAGGCTGGGAAGAGCAGCTAGTGTTTTCAATATGACAGTTCAGAAATATAACGCCATAAAAAATAAAATAAAAAATACAAAATAAAACAATAACTATTAAAGTTTATGTCAGGCATAGGGGATTTAAGATACGAAGACATCGTTAACATTGATGCTTAGTCTAGGGTTTAAACAGAATTTTTAAAGCTGACGCGCCATGTTAACGATAATAAGAATAATATTTCTTTTGTGGTAATTTTGTGAAAGTCGAATTAATAGTAGTGGGAATGACAAAAGCCATTGTAACTTCACTGATAAAGCTGACGAATTTTTGTTATTAAATTTTTTGAAATCTACAAGTTGGTTTTGGCATAACAATTGAAATAGGGACAAGAAATAAACACTTTTAAGATGTTTAACTTATTTCAGTCAGTGCCGTTGGTACTTCGGTGGATTCTTAGAAAACACTTATCATAGGTTTTAGTAGGAATGAAGCAGAGTTGCTTAGTAAACAGATAAACATCTTTTTCGGAAAATGAGGATAAGTGTACTTAGAAAAATCTTAGTGCTAAAACAGTCTTTTTGCAAATTATCAAACTTCATAAAACTAATCCTAATAAAAAAAAAACTTTGCTTTTATTTATATAGACATTTTATGATGGGTTTGCTCAAAGTGGATAAGAAAATACACCTTTCCAAATATTTGTAATACTATATTTTAATACTTTGATCATAAAATTTTAATATTTTCGTTGTTTTAGTAACAATAATAATAATTTTATAAAAAGTTAAAACTCACTTTTTTCTGTCTTGAGTTTATTCATTCTTCAGGGAAATAACACGTCATAAGAAAATTTACAATAAATTTTATGTTTATGTTTATGCAACAAAAATTTGATATTTCTACATCTACAACAAACACCTACACTGACAATGGATAAAACGCATGAAATTTTACTAATTTGAGAAATAAGCGGACACGTTTCCAGTTGTTTCGAAACATAATGCTGTATTCTTTCATGGCATTACTGATAGCTTGATGAGTTGATTGAATTAAAGAACATGAATATGTTATTCTTGTAAAAGGATAAAAAGAAGGAAATTGATGTATTTACATGACAAAAAAGTGTTAATATTGTCAAAAGAATATATTTACATGATGGAGATTAGTTGATATATTACTTGAACCTAAATTAAAACTTTTTTAACCACTCGGTCAAACTCTGAAATTCCTGTATAAAAATATTCCGTACATTTTCATAAGTAAATAGTGAAGGACTTTGTAAAATCAGTCGGAATCGCCCATTACTGAAGTGTGAAAAAACTAGTAGCTCAAGATTTTTCAGTTTTCATTAGCCAAGGGTTAAAATATTTAATTTCATAGTTTTACTTCCTTGTAATCTAACATATCTAAAGATTTATTTCTATAATCTAGTAATCCTTTTTGTCTTAAGCTTACATCTAGTAATCCTTGTTTGTTTTAATGGATTTACGTGCAATTTGATTTAATTTATCAGATACCAATGCACGAGGTTCCAGTTTTTTCGACATTCTAAAAATATTTATAATTTACATAATTGTTGATGTAACCCATTTGTACTCGTCAACTGGTTACGTTTCAGTTATTGTACTTTGCCTCACCAAACTCTTGAACTCAAAGAGGTAGTTGCCGAATCATTAATGTTGGTAATACTTTTGTTTTGGTGGCAAAAACAAAGTTGCCAGTTCTTATCGAAAATAAAACGGTTATAAAATGAACAGTACAGACATACAGAATGCTTTGATGTGAAAGGTTTACAGAATGTATCCTACCGTTTTAAAATAATTTTGTCTGATAGATGCAATGACTCATAAGGTAAAATTATAATTTTTACTATATTTATTTACTAAGTATATCAGTTTAAATTTAACTGATTCAGATTTTATCCCAAAACAAAATATATTCTATGAGGAATTTTGATATAAAAAAATACCATTACGGATTTTCTCAATTATTTTTACAAAAAGTTTTACTTAGTTAATACAGAATCATGCAAAGGTCTTCAGCTATGTTTTTAATCAATGTGAATTTTTAATAATTCTTATCTTATAAGCAGATACTTGATATCACATGAATTATTGACCTTTTCTGGGTCATTAATAAGCTTAATTATCATGCAGAAATTTTCTGAATGGGGAGAAAGAAGATTCAATTGCAAAATTTGGTAAGAAAAAAATTCAAGATTCTTTTTTGTTCAATGTAGCTTCAGAAGTTATTCTTTCGTACCGATACTTATAATTATATAATTGAGGCCTTCAGTACAAGAAGGTACTTTCCACCATGTATGTGAAAATTAGTTAACCCTTGAACACTAACCATCAATTAAAGTTACACCACTACTAACCATGAGTATATCATACCCGATTTTGAAAATATCAAAAAAATATTAAATATAAATCTTTATTTGAAATATTTTTCATGCAGGCATTTCAAACTTTTTACTTCGAGTTAATATTAATAGGAACTGAAAAACATTATTTGGGTAAGAAAATCAGGTACTGAAAATTGTAATTAAATTGTAATTAAAATGGCGTCATTTGCACTGAGTACCCATGGCTAGTGTTCTCGGGTTAAGTGTAAATCTAAGTGTTTGTATGTTAAATGCCTTTAGCTTCCTTTAAGAAAGAGATCGAGTGATTTATTTGAAATAGATCAAAAGTTATTACATTTTGAAAGTCGACAAACTTTAATCACGATTTTCTTGTTTTTTATTTTACCTTCTAATTCAAAACGCCTCAATTATAACTTTGATTTCGATTTTTCATTTCTTCAAATCATAGAGAAAAATGTAGAGCGAAAAAAAGATGAGAATAGGGGAAACAGCATATATAGCCAAAACTAAGTAAACCAGAAAAAAAGGATATTTATCGACAAAAGTGTATGCTTTTCTGTATGATTGAAACACACACACACACACACACACACACACACACACACACACACACACACACACACACACACACACACACACAGTAATATCAAAGACAAGCGGAAAACATAAAAATCTGCAACTTGTACATTTCTGTACAAAATAATGTCGCACAAGAAAAGAGAGAAACGACCTTTTAGATTTTATAAGAAAAATTACTACGTACTTACTGGTGGAAAGCGAGCGATATTTATTTACCTTCAGTGCTACTTCTCAAATGCCGAAATTTTGGCCTGTCAAGGGGGTCTCTTTAATGATTTGTGTCGTATCATTTCTTGACTGATTAACTTTGGTGAATCAGCAGCACATCTGACCAATCAAAACGCGATACTAAATCCCTAAATATTCTTTGAGAAAGGTATTGTCAGCCAACTCCTATTTTTTTACTCATGGGAGTAGTGGTGCGTAATTACACGATTATAATTTGGCAGAAGTCATTAATTAGTCTCATGTATGCAGGTGATTTCAACAAAAACTGCCGGAAAGCATAAGATATTTAAAGAAACTGTCTGCAGAAAATATGAGATATTCATTATGAAAAATCAACTTGTGGATCCAACTTGAGAAATTAATCTTTCTATCTTACTTGCTATCTCATTTTGTAACCAATTTTTTATCCAGTAATAGGATGTGTTTATAAATCTTAACGTGTTTTTTTTAATATTATAAAAGTGGTACGAACCACTATGATAACCAAATGTCGAAACGATCTGATATTGAATACAAAAGACCCGAATAGAACGGTGACTGAGTGAATTAAACATGTATTACTGTCATCTAATGGTTGTGAATTTCATTCTTAGATCAAATAGTGAAACACTGGTTCAGTAGAAACGAACAATAACTGGTATCATTGGGACAAAAGAGTACAATAATCAACAGATATCAACTAAACAATGGACACTCGATGATTGCCGGAGGGTACTAAAAAGTTGTCTATAAGAATCAAGATGACACCTATAGCTCGAATAAATGAATGTGTACTGAAATTTCTCATCTTGAAATAAAAAAAAAATATATATTTGATTCTTCTTCTATGTGCCCTGTCCTTTCAGCACGTAGGTGATCATGGCTTTCTACGTCTCCCTATTCCTGGTGGCTCTAAGCATGCCTTCTCCTATTACACCATGCAACCCTCGTTCCATCATCCACCTGATTAGGTCATTCAAATATGTTATCCGTTGCTTTCCCCTGTCTCTCCTTCCCTCTATCTGGCCTGTTAATATCAGGTTCTCCAAGACCTCCTTCCTCATTGCATATCCCAGGAACTTCAGTTGTCTCTTTTTGATGCTCAGTATTAATTTCCTTTTCGTTTCCATAATTTCTAAGACCTAATCATTGCTCACATGCTCGATCCATGATATTCGCAGCATCCTTCTGTAGAACCACATTTCAGTTGCTTCAAGTTTTTCCTTCATTTTTGATGATATTGTTCAACATTCACTGCCATATTGAAGAACTGACAACACATATCAATCCAGTACTCTCTTCTTTGTTTCTAGCGAAATTGTCCTGTTTCTTAATACTTTATTCAACCTCTGGAATGCTTCCTTCGCTATGCCAATCAGCAGCTCTATGACTATGCCGTCTGGTCTAGCTGCTTTGTTTCTATTCAGTTTGACTATTGCAGATTCCACTCTCCGGTCCGTCCTCATCTTTGTGTATTATCGGTTGCTCTCTCTTGTTGTGGAAAATATATTTTATATACATTCTTCCCATTTCCTCTTTCTCCAAAATGATTGTTCCATCCTTGGATTTTATACATCCTATTGAAGAGCAGGTTTTTGATCTGTCAGTTCTTTTATGTCTTTATGCGAGTCTGCTTTATTATTCCTGTTCAATCTCTCTACTTCTGCACATATGTCATTGAGCCATTCCTCTTTAGCATGTCTGCATTTTCTTCTTATTTCCTTGTTTAGTTCTCTGTACTCCATTCCATGTTTTGATATAATTTTCTACCTCCTTTGCATCATGTCCAGAATCTCTTCAGTCATCCACTCGTTTTTTTCTGCGCCTAATATTTTTGGGGCAATGTTGTTTGCTGATGTCACTATTCCTTTAGCGAGTCCCATTTCGAGTGTCCTTTTCCAATTTTTTCTTATTTGATTTTCACGCTGTTAGTATATTCTCTCTGTAGGTTGAGGTCATTCAAGAGTGTGTTGTATTTCCATTTTGGTGCTGCACTATGCTTCTTCAATCTCCGTAGTTGCACCTTTAGTTTGCAGATGACTGGGATGTGGTCGCTTCCACAGTCAGCGCCTGGATAGGCTTTGCTTTGAACCACTGCATTTCTGAATCTCCTGTTTATGGTTATGTAGTCTATCTGTTTTTTAGTGTCACCTCTTGGCCTTCTCCATGTCTATAAAAGTCGTGGGTGTTCTTGAAACCAGGTTATTTGATGTGCACCATTGGACCCATTTTTCTCCTCGTTCGTTGCGGATTCTTAAACCAAAGTTGCTAGTTGTCATACCTTCCCTCTCCTTGCCTCCTTTGGCATTCAAATCACCCTTGATGATTCTGATTGCTTGGTTTTTACATTGAGTCTTGTCATTGTCTAGAGTGAAGTAAAAAGATTCTATTTCTTCCTCAGTGCTTTGGGCTGTTGGTGCATATATGACTACAATTGATATGTTGAATGGTCTCCCATTCAGTTTTACCAGGAGAACTCTTTTCTTCATTTTTTTTTACCAGTATTAAGCCGACTTCTTTTTCATTATTTTTGCCTCCTGCGTATATTATTCTAAGGTTGTCGCTGCTGAAATCTCCATTATTTGACCATCTGGTTTTGCATATTCCCAGAATATTGATTTTCAGTCTGTTCATTTCCTGCTTGACATTCTCTAGTTGTCCGCAGTTGTTTAACGTCCTGACGTTCCATGTCCCCAAATGGTAATCCTTTCTTTGTTGCGCACAGCCGCAGGGTAACGGTCCGTGTTGCTCATGTCGTTCCTTCTTGGGCGAGAGACAGATTTTGGGAAAAACTATCCCCTTTCCGCCGATTTTGCTAACAGCCGCCGGATAACGGTCAGGTGACACCTATTGCCCATGTCGGTCCTTACCGGGCGAGAAATTGCCCTCTTTGGAAGCAACCACTTTTACGTTTTTAGGTTTAATATATTTGTGTTGTACAGCCATGATTATACGCAGGATTGATAGATAGTGGAATGGTATCCTGTTACCTTCTTCACGGTGATTTATTGAGACACCACCTCTAGTTAGCTGGCCGTTGATTCATCAAGAGTTCCTCTGCCCTTTGTAAGTTTAATTTTTTTTTAAACTACCGGGTTGCTAACATCCCGTTAAAAAAAAGAGGAGTGGAAGAAAGAACATAAATATTAAGTATATACTTAGTATAAGTTCAAACAAGTAGTCAGTGCCTAAACCTGGCAAAGACAATTCCAACCCAACAAACTACCAGCCCATTGCACTAACGAATTGCATTCGTAAGACACTGGAGAGAAAGTTAAATGCTCAACTAATGTGTCACTGGAAAGAAACAATCTAGCTATGAAAGTGAATTCCAGAAAAACCAAGGTACCGATGATCAACTTGAATGGCAAGAATCCTTTATTTATGATGACTTTGTTCAAGGTCATCATGTGGTATCAATGTTCTTCAATTTTAAAAAAGCCTATGACATCACATGGAAGTATTTTTTTTAATTGCTTCACCCCGAACACTGCCACTGTTGCGTAGGGGGTTACATAGGGGATAAAGTGATGAGAAAGGATGGTTAGATATAGGAAATGTCAGAAGGAAGGTGATAGGAAGGATACTGAGAATGAGGGTTGGGTAGATGGTGAGAGTGTTTGAGAGAATAGATGCAAGTTAGTGTGATAGGTGTCTATTGACCTTACATTTAAACTCCTGAAGATTGTAGCTGTCAGTGAAGCAGGTATGTAGAAGGGAATTCCACAGGCGGGAAGTGCGAGAAAAGAAACTGTTGGAGTAGAAATTACGGTTACATCTTATGTGTTTCACTGTAAAAGGGTGGGACCTAGTTGCTAATCTAGTATGGGTATATTCATCAGAAACTTCCTATCAAACCAAACATTCAAAAAATGAAATGGAAACTCAACATCTGACACACACAAGCAGGAAGCATGAGTACCCCAAAGTAGCATTTTATCAGTTACATTATTTATTCTCAAAATATTATTATCAAAACCATTAATACAGGAATTGAAAAATCCTTATATGTAGATGATCTCTCAATATCATACTCATCACCAAACATGCCTTTTTTTGAAAGATATGTCCAAATATATTTAAACAAGATAGAAAAATGGACAAATGAAAATGGATCCTATTTCTCCAAAACAAAAACCATTAATATGCATTTCTGCAAAAAACTAGCCTACCACCTTGACTCAGAATTAAAATTAAATGAACACTTAATTCCTATAGTCCAACAAATAAAATATCTAGGAATCATACTAGATAGCAAACTTAACTTCAAGGTGTACATTGATTACTTTAAGCAAAAATGCCAAAAGGTTTTGAATCTTCTAAAAGTAATATCAAAACTGAATTGGAGTACTGACCAAAAAGTAATGCTTAGAATATATCGGTCACATAAGATCAAAACTAGATTATGAATGCATCATTTACAGTGTCACACTTAAATACTATCTTAAAAAGCTAGAAACCATACAAAATCAAGAACTGTGATTAAGTCTAGAAAGCCTTATGGATCTCACCTATGCAAGGTCTTGATATAGAAGCCAACAAACCACCTATATCTCTGAGTTTGGAAAAATTATCCCAACCCAAATAACTTAGCATACCAAAAATATATATGAACCTCATTATATCCAATTCTATAAAAGTAAACCATCACCCATCTCTTCATTTGAACTTTGAATTAATAAAGCATTAGAAAAAATTAACAAAGATCCTGATTATGTAACATCGGTATAATAAACAATCTCCAGAACTCATATAGACCTAACATTGGCACACACACGAAAATAAAAGTATCAACAAAATTATGTACAGAGAATTAAGAGACAAATATTATGACTATAAACCATTCTACACAGATGGATCCAAAATCCTAGATAGAATAGTCACAGTAGCCACAAACAGACAACTTCATAAACAAATAAGGCAACTAATCAATGCATCCATCTATACAGCTGAATTACAAACCATATAGGAAGTTTATAATCTTCTCAGACTCCCTATCTAGTTTAACAACAATTAAAGAAAAGAACACAAATCATCCCTACATTCAAGAAATCCTAGAAACTTGTCAGCAGTCAATAAAGCACAAAACAGTACTATTGTCTTGGATTCATAGCCATATTGGCATCAATGGAAATCATGAAGTTGGTAAACTGGCAAAAGAGGTAGCGAAAATTAAAATAACCAACATCAAACTCCCATATACAGATTAAAAAACAAAATTACACAAAAAGAAAGTGGCATGCAATTTGGGACATGTTCTCAAACAATAAACTTGGTGTATGAACATCAGCCAACAATAAGGAAGGAGAATATAGAGCCATTGAGCTCAACAGAATAGGAATTGTACATACTCACCAGACACACACAAGCTCAAGGCATAAACTACATATTCATGAACCCACTGTGACTATCAAGCATATCTTGATAGAATTGCAAGAAGCACAAAATCTTAACATGCTCTTCAAAAATGTACCTACTGTCAGGATAATAGGGTATCTCAAGAAAACAAAATAATGTCAATTTCTATAGAAAACAGATTTGCAACTTATGTTTTAAAACATACCTGAATAAAATAAAAATCCAGTTTCACCATTAAATGACCCACAGATTGATATGCTGTAAAACTAATTAACAGTCAATCAACCAGCATTTATCTTGTATACTGAGAGCTGCTCAACCCTTACTGCTTGGGCAGTCTATGCCTCAACTATGCTAATTAGGCAGTAACTTAATCATTATCACTACAGAAAGAAAAAAAGGAAAAACTAATTATGTGAATCTAACCGGTGAATCTAACCGGTTTTCTCTTCTGCAAACAGATGTTATTGATTTTTTAAAAATCAAATCATTACAGAATTTTTGAACCTCATCTTTTAAAGAAAAGAGTAGATTATTTTTTTTCTTTTTTAAATGAAGTGTTAGAATCATTGTACGTTGTTCTATTTAAGGTAATGTCTATGCTTTTGTTTATTATTATTATTATTAGTAACCTAAATATTTTAGTCAGCAGTCTCTCCAGCTTTTCTTTTTGCCGGTTCACACTCCACCAACGTCTATTGAACAGGTGTAGAGGCTCATCCCTTTGCCCTGTTTAGGATGTGGTTTCCAGCTTTCTCTTTTCCAATCTTTTCACTTTTCTTTTCTTTTTTCTTCTTATTTATTTATTTATTTTTTCTTTTCAATTGGAGTAGATAGACTGAACTATCGCCCGGTTCACACTCCACCCACGTCTATTGAACAGGTGTAGAGGCTCATCCCTTGTTCCCTGTTTAGAATGTGGTTTCCGGCCTTCTCTTTTCTAATCTTTTCACTCTTACGTAGCTCCCTGCACATCAGTGGCGTTACCGCCTTGCTCGGGGTGATATGATTTTAAAAAAAAGTAATGTTAAAAAAAATGTGTCAATTCCCCTAGTTACTCTTAACTGGCAAAAGAGAAAGAATTTAATTTCCAGGTACATAGGCATCTATTTCTAGTAAACAGAAAATATTTTCTTTGAAATTTTGTAATTTCTCAAAGAGACCTTCTGCTTCATTTAGATAATTCCGGCCAATGCATATTTTACAATATTAACCTGAACAGCACGTGGTCTAAATGGAGAGGGAGGGACAGAGAAAGGAATTATAACGCTATTAAATATTTTAAATTACAAAACTCAATTTTAAATCAAACATTAATATATTTATAAACTTGAGAACAAAATAATAAATTATTCTGAAAAGAGAATATTTAAAACAAAGCATGAAACCAGTGTAATCAGCTGAAAAGTCGAATCTGAAAGGATTGAAGTTGTTTTTTAAATATACATTGTAATTTTGAAAATTAATAAATACAACATTCACTTTAGATTAACAAATGGTTCATCAGTAAAATGGTAATTCTAAAAGTAGAAATAATAGTAACAAAAATTCTTTAAATATTCTTTGTGCTTATTTCTTGCTTTCTTGATCCGTTCTTAATTTTATTTTCTTTGTTTTTTCTTTTATTCCGATCTGTTCTTTCTTAATTTTTTTGCATCTTTTATCATTTTCACTCTGTCCCTTTCTCTTATCTTCCTTTTCTCATTTTTTGTCTTTTCCATTTTTCATTTATCTGATTTTTTACTTTACTTTATCTACTACTACTATTACTACCTCTCTCTCTCTCTCTCTCTATATATATATATATATATATATGTGTGTGTGTGTGTGTGTGCGTGTGTGTGGTTTTTATGTATTAAACCAATAGACATACGATTTATACTCGCATAATTCTGAAGCATTTATAAGCATTCTTACACTTGAACAACAAGAAATGAGTTATTGAAAAAAATGGCAAAGGAAATGAATCTCAGCTATAAAAACTAATGTGTGCACACGTATTCTGTGTTAAGATGCCCAGTATCTAATGTCAATTAAATGCTTTGTTTGGTTAATAACTAATAGATTTAGTAACTGGATATTGAAGTTAAAATATTATAAATATTAGATATAAAGGTATTACCTATTCAATGCTTAAATACTGAATTACTTCAACTGTTGAAAATACGTGTGTCCACTTAGTGAATCACATACTTTCCAGCATACACCAGACAGTAAAAGTATTATAGTATGAATTGCTATTATGTTTGCATGAATTTGACCCACCCAATATTATGGCTTGTGTTTTCTGGTCATCTTTCTTTAGGTGCAGATGGGTTTATTTTACTCGTGAGTGTATTCTGCGCCATATTCTTAGGTTTATTACGCTTTGTGATTTTTATATAAATTCCACTTCTTGGATTCACTTCTTGAATCTACAGTTATCCTCTTTGATTCGCCTATCAGCGAGTCGACAAGACTTTGAACTGTTTATACTGAGAATCGACCGACTAGTGCTGATAAGAACCAACAAAAACTTTTTTTCGTCCGTTTGATTATCATATGGTTGTTTGTTGTTTGTATGTGTGTGTGTGTGTGTGTGTGTGTGTGAGAGAGAGAGAGAGAGAAAGAGAGATATGCTTTTAATAATAGTATTTATCAGCGTCTTCGAAATATCATGGCATTTGATAAAATTGACAGCGTGCACGCGCGCCCACACGAATACAGTTATTTATCAGGAGATGAAAAATGTCTTCTCATCCCTCCAAGCATATTTTTTAATGACTTTAAAAAGTGTGACATTTTGCGATATTTCGATACTGGTGCGAAAAACTATGCCTGTAATTTGTAAGTCTTATATAGATCTGATTGTTTGCGTTCGCTACTGTTAACTTGAAACAAATGATTTATTTTGCAGAAACACCATAAAATGAAACACTTTTTCTCATTGCTTATCTCCGTTAATGGAAGCAGTTAAAAACAGCGTTCTTTATATATATATATATATCTTAAATTAAATAAATTACAAACACTGTGTCTGCTTATTTTTAATAAAATCCGTTTATTATATATTTCTCGATATTCCCAAGTACTTTCAATCTCCTTCTGAAATCATCTTCAGGAGTGTAAGTTGTAATAACAAAAATAACCGCGAAATTGTATTGCTAAAAATTACTGTAACTTTTCTTCCTGCTTCAATTGTAACAGTTGACACATTGATTAGCGTTCATTAGAACGTGATAATTATCCAAGTAGATTTTTTATGTTGTAATGTCATGGCCATACACGTATTAAAGCATGAAAAATTCACAATATTAAAAAAAATGATCGACAACACAACTATCCTACATCAAGTAAACAACAAAAGCAAACTACAAATCTCCGAGACAATATTCATTAAAAAAACTTAAGCCGTCAATTAATAGAATCAGCTATAAATACTGAAGTAATGTTCTAAAATGTTTATAAAAAAACAACTTTTTCAATCTTTAATACGTGCATGACCATGACATTACAACATTAAAAAATCCATTGTGAATAATTTTCACGTTCTAATGAACGTTAAGCAATTTGTCCACTGTTACATTTGAAGTAAGAAGAAAATTTACAGTAATTTTTAGCAACACACTTTTACGGTTATTTTTTGTTACCACAACTTACACCTCGGAAGGAGAATGAAAGTACTTGGGAACATTGGGAAATGATAATAAATCAACTATCACAGTTACAGCGCATTTCTTACATCTTTCAATTATAATACGCGAAAGAGTATCCGTGAGTACGAACGGGTTTTATTAGAAATAAGCAGACACAATGTTTGCAATTTATTTAATGTGACATGCCTAAATGAAAATTTTCTGCCTAAATACACTATATATATATTTGAAATAGCGAAAGACAAACTGAAAAAGGATACAGTTTTATTTGTTTTTGATAGATATATGTTTGTAATTATGCAATATGTATATAGATAGATATGAATTTTCCATTGCACTCACTCACACATACACATACATGCGCGCAAACACAGAAAAAGATAAACTACAAAATTCTGTTTTATTCTACTTCTTTTATTTATTTATTTTTTAAAAATAATTTTAACTTGGATTTTCCCAGGAGAATATATTCAACGAAATATTCACACAAAATTTATTCCACTCACATCTGTATCTTCATGTTGCCCTATTTACATACAAAGCTGTTTTAGTCCTGAATCAAATGAACATGCCTCAATCCACTGGCAAACACCCACTTTTGGTCCAATTGATCTGACGTCAGTAAGGAAAGTATTTTATATATTGTTTATACTAGGTAATAGTGTGAGTAATCACGAGCAATATAAAAATTGTAACTTTTTACAAACAAATCTTTTTTATTTCTTTATATTTGCCCGCTTCATGGTCGCAGACAGAAGCTCCCTCTGTCGGCTCACCACAGATTTGACACTTTCATATGGAAACAATGAGGCTTTTGATGAAAAGCTGAGGAGATTTCTGTGAGGATCTTATAAAATAAAAAAAAAAAAATAAAATAAAATTGCAAAATAGAACCTAAAACAAAAAGGTAGTGAAAAATCTCAACATCTGAATCTTTCTTTCGTGTTCATTTATTAGATGCCATTAACTAACGATGAAAATAGAGAAAAATGAAAGTGCAAGAAAAAATACAATTTTGAAATTTGAGGCATATTCCATGGTGGCATAAATCAGGATTACGGTAACTAATCAGTGGACTTTTAGTGTGGGGGGATGTGACGCATTTGGATGCCATAACTGATACTTTACTTTTAAAAACGCAGTACGTAGAGTTTTGTTTGCCGCTGATTTAAGTTTGGTATCTCCACTAAATCGCTAAAAAACAGCATAGTATCAATAAAAATGCCCCCAAACTTAATAAAAACGAACCTTTTCGATCAAAATATTTTTTTAATCGTATCACCCCGAGCAAGGCGGTAACGCCACTGATGTGCAGGGGGCTACGTAACAGTGAAAAGATTGGAAAAGAGAAAGCCGGAAACCACATCCTAAACAGGGAACAAGGGATGAGCCTCTTAATCTGTTCAATAGACGTGGGTGGAGTGTGAACCGGGCGATAGATAGATCTATCTACTCCAATTGAAAAAAAAATGAAACCAAAGTGAGAAGATTGGAAAAGAGAAAGCCGGAAACCGCATCCTAAACAGGGAACAAGGGATGAGCCTTTTAACCTGTTCAAAGGAAAAAGATAAAATATTTTAAATAATTATTTAAACATTTTTTAAAGCCCTTCTAACATGTTCGAAATTTTGATAAAAAATCTTGTTTTGATTTTAGTCAGCGTGTCACCAAATCATTACGAGAGTTTACAATGGAAAACGTAATATTACATAACTAATTTTTTTTTCCGGTGGCAAACACATTAATTTGGAAATTCTTGCAAAAATCAAATAATTGTCAGATTGGAAAAACATATAAAGGAGAAATTTTACAAATTCACACACATATACACAAACGTGTGTGTGTGTGTGTGTGTGTGTGTGTGTGTGTGTGTGTGTGTGTGAAAATAATAGTAATCAATCTAGAGAAATAAATGTTCGCTTAAATTGTTAAATGGCCATCTATCTTTTATTCTTTTTTTGACATCCACTGTACCATGTTTTTCCTCTCACTGTAACCCCTTGCGCAACAGTAGCGACTCTGAAACAAACAAAAGTAGAAACAAATAAACACTTTTTAAAATTTATTAATATTAATGTTTTATCCAGTACTATAATTCAGGAATTCTTGTTTTAAAAACGTTCCTTTCAGAAATTCCATGTTCGACCTTTTTTATGGCACAAAACCTTTTTTCAAATTTTATTTAAGGATGCCTCACTATATGCATGTTTTTTGTGTTAAATATATCAATTTAAATTAGATGTATAACACAAATTTGTCAAAGATTATTAATATTTATAAATTATTATATGTGAAATCATAGGATAGAAAAAAACAACGAAAAAAATTGGATAAAATTTTAGAACTTCAAATAAAAAGTTAAAAATTTCAAGAATGTTCCAGAGTCATAATGATAGGCTTCAATCACTGCATGGATTTGGACAAACTGAACCAGTTTACAAGACAAATGAATGAAACATGCAAGTGACCTACTGTTATTGTTACTCAGTCAGTTATACAGAATTGAAAGAGGTTCAAGATCACCAGAAACTTCCCTACGGTAGTTTCCTACTTTAAACATCTGAACAAAAACTAAAAAATAGCATTAAAATATTTTGAATCCTGGGGGAGCATCGGTTACTAGAAATAAAAATAGTGAAATGCAAATTTAATGAGGCAAAGAAACACAAGAACTGAATTTCACGCACGAGCAATTAAAAAATTAAATTCTTTTTAGAGGACAGTTTTCGGAAGATTCTATTCAAATCAAATTTTGTAATTACATCTTAGTTCTACATAGACAGAGAAAGGTTGTCTGTCCCCAAGAGAAATATCATAATTAAGGAGAAAAGTAAATAAAAAATTATCAAATAAATTAAAAAAAATTACACTTGAATGATTTATATGAGTGAAAGAAAAATTAATGGAGTAATCTAGTGGTGTATATTGGAGGATCACATTTGGTTTTATAGGACACTGAATCTCATCAAATATTATAACAATTATTATAGAAGTGCATTTATCTTAAGGAAATAAAAACTCAACACTATATATATATATATATATATATATATATATCAGCATGCATTGTGGGCATAGAAGAATACAAAGGAGTATCC